>VYZP01002451.1:0-22008 GCA_013400635.1 Hypocryptadius cinnamomeus | reverse complement strand
AACACGACAAAATTACAGCGGGGCACGGTAAAATTCCAGAGGCCTAAAGACAGGAACGACACAAAATTCGAGGGGGTGAAACCCACCAGAATTTGAAGTGGAAAAAATAAATTAGGGTGGGAGAGAGCCCCAAAATCCAAGGGGGGCGGGGAGTGGAGAAACCAAACCCAAAATTCGAGGGGAAAAAAACCGAACCCAGCAGCAAAATTGCAGGAGGAGAGGGAAATCCCACAAAATTCGAGGCGGAAGAAGGGAATCAATTTCAAGGGGAAACAAAAAAACCCCAACAAAAAAAAATTGACGCCGTTAGAGACACAAACATTCGAGGGCAGAATCCCACACAATTCAAGTGGAGGAAACCCGTCAAAATTCGAGGAGGGGGAAAAAAAATCCCACAAAATTCGAGGCGGGCTCGACACGAAACTCCTGAAAATGCGCAGGGAACCCCAAAAATTCTAGGGGTGAAAAAAAAAAAGCACGATTCTGGGAGGGAAAGAAAACAAGTTTTCGGTGAGGGAAACCCCACGAAACTCTAGGGGAAAAACCCACACCACTAGAAATTCTAAGTGAAAAATACTCCGTGGAGGAAAACAAGCCCACGAAGAATTTTGGCGAGGAGGAGGGGAAAAGGAACTGCCGAGGGGTGCAACAACGTCCCGGCAGGGGTGACACAGCGGTGAGGGAGGAGGGGGACAGCACACAGGGGACAGCACACAGGGGACAGCACACAGGGGACAGCACACGGTTCCAGGCAGGAATTGCGAGCAGGGGGGGAGCGCTGGGAATGCGCCCATCATCCCTTACCGCCGAAGAAGCTCCTGGCGCGCAGGAAGCCGGCGCTGAGGCGGAGCACCGAGAGCTTGTCCAGCCCGGCCACCACGTCGGGCGGGAAGGGCAGGAGTCCCGCCAGCCGCTCCAGCTCCCGGTTCAGCCGCTCCCGGTGCCGCTTGGACGGGTTGGAGCCGCCGCCTTCGGCCGGGCCCGGCCGCGTCCTGCCGGGCACAGCTGCGTTACCGGGGAAGGGGGACACCCCTCAGCCCTTCCCCGGCCCCCTCAGCCCCCTCGCCCTCACTCACGCCCGCGGCACCGGCTTCCTCCGCCTGCGCCCCGCGTACATGGCCGGGCCGGCAGCGCCCGACCACCGCTCCCTGAGGGAGAGAGGCAGCGAGAGGGGGAGCGGGAATGGGAGCGGGAACGGCCCGCCCCCGGCGAGGGGGGAGACGGGGGATGGACGGGGATTTGGGGCTGCGGGGGGTTGGTGTATGATGGAGCTGAGAAGGGATTTGGGGGCTGAAGGGGGAGTGGGAGCTGGTGGAGAGAAAGGATGATGGGTGGGAGGGATAGCGGGGGTTAATGAGGAGGTGAAGGGGCTGGGGGTGAGCAGGGAGCCATGGGTGGGTGGGTGGAGATGTGAGGGTGTCGATGGGGAGGTGCGGACTGGACCTTGGGTCTAATGGCTCGAACCATCCACCTGGTGCTTTGCCAGCGATGCACGGAGCAGCCTGCCAGGTGCAGAAGGGCGAGCACACCTGAGGCTTGCAGGTGAGGGAAGAGGCTGATAAGAGGCAAATCCTGCGATGTGGAGTAAGTCTTTATCATGCCAATGTCCTCCCTCTCGTTATGGCTCAGCTGTGAAAACTCCGTTCCCAAGTCCGGGAACATTCACACGCAAGCTGAAGGCATCCATCTCCACTGATGGGCCATAATTAATTCAACTACACTTGGAGACAGCTGCAACATCTCAGAAGGTGTAAGGAGTCCCCAAGTGTCCCGCCATCCACGGTATTATCCAGTGTGAAGCCCCCCGCCCCAGGGAGAGGTACAGGGGATGTTCCCACAGCAGAATATAAACCCCATGGACGTGGTGTTTGTTGGACTATTTCCCTTCACCACTCGATGGATGTAGTCTGCAGTCACTTTCTGTCCACCCTCCTATCTTTTCCCTCTCTCCCCCCCTCACATTTGCTGTTAAATAAAAATCCATGCTATTGACATTGGCATACGGTGTTGTTTACACCTTATTTTGGGCAGAGGCATCTCTGTAATAATTTTTAATAGTCGGATATTAACAACCATGTGTGTCAATGCTGAGTGTAACCCTGCCTGTAAGTCACACAACCCCACAGGGCAGTTTTGGGGTGCAAAGGGGAGACGCTGTCACGCCTCTGCTGCCCTGCATGCCCACAGTAGCTGGGGACAGTGACAACGAGAGTGTCACAGAGCCAGCACCAGGGCCAGGCTTTTGCCAGCCCTTGCTCAGTCAAGGAGGAAATGGAGAGATGTGGTTTCAGGTCAAAACAAACATCAGCACAAAGCAAATTGCCTTTTAATATATCGCCAAACACAGGGGTGAGGCTCCGGACAGCTCTTTTTTTCCTCAGCACCTTCCGGCTGCCACCAGCAGCACAAAGAAATCACAGAGCAGAAAATGAGATACTGCCACCAGAACAGACTTTATCTATACAGCCACGAGGTACAGAGAGATCAGACACCAGTGACAGAGCACGGGGAGGGGGGGGGGGGTCTGTCACAGCCCCAAGCAGCAGTGCCCCCACCCCAAGGCCCATCTCTTGCAGCACTGGGAGCCCCTGGTACGCCCCCAGCACCGTCTCACAGATGCCAGAACAACAGAGGCCAGTGAGCAGAGTCCATCCTACTGCTTTTTGGATCTGGATCATGGCCAGTCAACTCCTTGCCTGGCCAAGGTGCTCCTCGAAGTCACCTTAGAGTGGTCCAGCACGTTTCAGCATTGCTCTGCTCCCAGCCTGCAGAGAGGAGCTTGACCTTTCCCAGGCCCCGTGAGCAGAGGCAAAGCTGGGCATGAGGGAAGAGACCCAGGGAGATGAGGCCACTCTACACCAGGACATGTGGGCTTGCTGCCGGCCATGTGCTAATTACCTGATTTAATTTGATCCTAAATGCGTAACACTGGTGCCAGGCAGATGTGATGCTCAGGGTGATGGGTACATGAGGGGAAGGTATGAATGTCCCCATGCACTCTGACCTCTCTGACCCAATGTTGCAAGTCAGTGTGGTCTCAAATCATCCCCATCCTCCCCAATCTTCTTTTTTCTTGGTGGGTTTCCCTGAGGGATCTGCAAGACTTTGCTCTCATGGTGGGGAAAAAACAATTAATTCACATCTTAGGTTACATACACAGAAAAGGAAGAGAATTCAACAAAGTGGTTGTTCTGGGCTGCAGAAAAATGGCTTGAGGGGCACCAAGTGGGTCTGAAGTGGAGAGGCAGCCAGTGCTCACTGCATCCCTCCCTGCCTTTCCTTCTCACTGCTTTGGCAAAACCACAGGTGGAACCCCCACTCTTCTCTGTCCCACGGCACCGTGGAGCAGAGAAGAGGACGACAAAGACAAGCCAGTGACAAACCCAAGGGGTTTGGGTGGCCCTTCCCCACCCTGCATCCCAGAAAGGTCACAATGGTCTGGTACCCAGCTCTCCCAAATTCCCCTGGCAGGCTGCTGGAGAGCCCAAATCCCCAAGATGCATCCACTCCCACCAACTCCACCTCCCACCGAGACCCTTCAATGCTGCTGAGCTTCTTGAAGTGCTTGGTAACATCTTTTCCAAAGGATTTGGATGGTCTCTGGAGGAGATGGAGAGCACAGGAGGAAAAGAGGCTCAGGCCGGCAGAGATGATGCAGGGGACTAAACAGCAACATGACAAAGGTGGTCCAACACAGGAGATGAGGAGAGCATGCTGTTTTGTTGAGAAACAGCAGTTCAGTGCTACCTGCCTGTGAGGCAGCTGCTCCATCTGCAAGAGGCTGCCCCAAGCACATGGATGTGCCAGCAAACACTGTCCTTCCTTGGACCCCTGCAGGCCTCCCCAGTGGCACAGCTGCATCTCCCCAAAAGACTTCTCATAGAACAAAAAGTCCAAACCACTTCATCTTAGACTGCCCGACAGCATTGGAAGACAAAATCCTGAGAGATCAGGGAGCACAGGGCACCACTGGCAGGCATGAGAAGAGCTCACAGCTGCTGGGCTGTGAACCAGGGCTCCTGGTTCACAGTGAGCTCCACACCAGGCTGCCCACAAAGGATGGTGTGGCTGCACCCCTGGCAGACCCCTTGCTCCCTCCACAGGAGCCAGGCACCCCTCAGGTCCTGCAGCCCTCGCACCTCACCTTGAGCTGGATCTCACAGGCACAGAGGGGCTGCTCAGCTGAGAAGGGAACTGATGGGCAGCCAGGGCCCTGCCCAGAGCACGGGGGAGCTCCTGCACCCACCTTCACAGGGACAGCTGCTGAGCACCTTGAAACTGAGCCTGGTGAGGAGCAGGGTGCTCCAGGGTGGTTCTCAGCGGGGCAAGGCAAAGTGCCCGGCTGCTGGGGAAGGGGTATTTTAGCAGCATCCCTCAGGAAGTTGCTCTCATGCCTAAAAAGGCTGTTTCCATACTGGCACTCAGACAGCACAATGCAGTCCATCTGGTGGGTGCTGGGATCCATGCTGGAGCCCAGCAGGAGCCCGCTGTGGTGCACTTGCCCTGCCCCATTGCTCCTCTGAGGAGCTGCCCCAGCCTGCGGGAGCCACAGCTGTGAGAACCACTTGTCCTCTCGGAGCACTGCCTGCTCCCTCTCCCAGGAAAAGCTGGGGTCTACATGGGCTACCAGGGGCTGATTGGGGAAGCCGCCATGCCCTGGCAGCTGCCTGGCTCCTAAGGGTGCAGGGAGAGCAGCCTCCACATCACAGAGCTTCCTATCCCCAGAGAACAGGGACTCATGCAAGCCCTGGGCAGGGCAAGGAAAAGATTGGGAGGGGGGTGGCAACCACAGCCCAGCCCCCAGGGGATTCTCAGGACTGCCACCTGGCAGAGTCTGGGACTCCACGTGTGCTCCTGCAGCTCCCAGCTGTTGTGGAGCTATGGCCAGCGAAGCCTCCGATGGGCAACTGGCTGGGTTTGCCTGGAGGGGGACATTGTGCCACAGAGTCACTGATGTGTTTGAGTGCAACGGGGGTAAGCAGCTTGAGCCCACCAGCTGGCACCCAGGCTGGCTCTGAGCAGCAGGAAGAGTGTTGTCTACAGGAGCAGAGGGGGTAGCTTCTGCCTGAAATGCTTGGTTTGCCAGCTGAAGTGCTGCAGAGGATTTGCTGCTGGAGATGGGGACGCTCAGCACAGTCCCTGTCACCGGTCCGGCTGGGTTAAACGGGACCTGCTGCTCTGGCTGGGCAAAGCTGCCCTCAGATGGAATGGAGCCCACAGCCCCCTGGCCTCCCCATGTGCCCTCTGCCTGGGGCTGTGCTGGGAATGCTGAACCAGCTGCCCAGCAGCGCTGGAAGTGAGCCACAGCACTGTTTTCCTCATGGCAGTGTGGGAAGTTCAGGCTCTTTCCAGCACCCTCCCTGAGGAGCATCTGCTCCACACAGGATGTCACCTTGGTGCCCGGCCTCTGGCCATGCCCCTGAGATGGTGGCTCCTCCTCTGCCCCCAGGCTAAGCAGAGCCTCCTCCCACTGCTGCAGCTCTGTGCTGCCCACGTTTAGGCTCTGGCAGACGTTTCCATCCACCTCACTCTTCTCAAAGAGGGTTTCGATGACCACCAGGAGGGAGTCGCTCTCCTCCTTGGCACTGCTGACATCCTCATTCCAGGTCAGCCCATCAGGCTCAGGGATGAAACCTGGCAGGGGGAACTGAGGCACGTTATCAGCGTGGGAATTGTATATGGATGCATCCTGCTTCATCATGGCCCCAAGGAGAGAGTTGGGGTCTACCAAGCGCTGCTCTGAGCTGGAGTTTGCTTGCACCTGCAACCCCTCCTTGGCTTGGAATGAGTCCAAGAACCCAGGAAGGTCATTCCCATACAAGACTGCTTCCCCCGTGGCAAAGCTGAAAGGCAGCTGCAGGTTTCTCTTCTGGAGATGTTCCTCCCCTTCTTCATTCCTTCGGTGTGGAGGCAAAAAGGGATGGAAACAGCATGAGCAGCTCCTCCAGGCCCGGCAAAACCACCCTTCTGACAGCAAGGGGGGAACTCACAGCCCCACCCTGACTTTTCTAGAGGAAAAGGGGGCTGGATTGGGCTGGGTACAAGAGGGCTCTGAGGAGCCCACAGGGAGGTCTGCATGGCTCAGGGAAGGGCTGCTGCTGCCAGGCAGGAGCATGTCCACAACCACCTCCTCAGAGCTGTTTCACTCACACTACAGGAGGACAAATGCTACAAATGCTACCCTTTCCTCCACTTTCATGACCTCTGCATGCCTTGGGCAGCCCCCCACGCCCAGAGCAGCTGAAGGGGGCCAGCAATACTCACGACAGGGCTCGCTGGCGGGCGATGATGCAGTCGGGCCTGTCCCCTTTGTACACCAGCCGTGCGTTGGCCTGCACCCACACCCAGCTGCCCCTCTTGGTCAGCAGCCGGAACACCGTCAGCCCACTCTCCCCCGTCTTCATCACTGGGGCAGGGACACAAAAGAAGTGCCACAGACAGAGTTCCTCCACAGAGGCAGACAAATGACACGTGCAAGATGCCACGAGGTTGAGTATCACCTTGTGGCCGTGCTACGGGGGCAGGAGATGCAGTATGCTGTGTCTCTGCCAGCTTCCCGAGCTCATCCAGGAGGAAGAGCCTTTATCACAGCTACTCCAGCACCAAGGAGCAATAGTACAGCCAGGCCAGAGCCTTGAGGGACCCCACAAACACCCCCCCAACAGCTCCTCAGCACTCACTTCTCACGTGGTGTTCTGCACAGTGCATCATGTCGGCCGCATGAACAAACTGGTATCCAGACCCCCTCCTGCACAGCTCCACCTCCGTGTATCCAAGGACAACCTTCCCCCTGGAAACAGCACAGGAATGCAGTGACACCAGGGATGGATCCCCCACAGTTGCACCCCACTGGCCAGACGCCCACTTTGGGTGGTACAGTGCTCCACCCTGGGCTGAACTGCATCCCCTGTTCCACAAACCACCCAAACCACAGCAGACAAGAAGTGCTGGTGCCCTGTTAACCTGCCCCCCATGTTACTGGGGGCCTGCAGTAGAGGGACAAAAACATCAGGCCATGGGAGCTGGGTCAGGTGTTCCTTGTCCCCACCAGGTCTAGTTTTCTAGACTAGTTTTCTAGTCCAGCACCAGGGATGTTGCCACAGGGAAAGTGAGAGATGCCTTACCGGGAATCACAGGCCATAGGAGTGAAGTCCAGCTTGTGCTTTGTCTGGAAGATCAGCGTTTTGGTCCGGAGCTCCAGGATGGAGAGAGGCTGGAGGAGTGTAGCAATGGCAAAGAGAGCAACTGGGGACTTGTCTGCTGCTGACTTTTGCTGCCCAAGAAGGAACTTCAGGCGCCCACGGACATTCAAGGCCTTACAGGGATTAGAAAACGTGGCTGTGAAGCAAACAGGGTGGGGGGAACTGACTGTGCTCTCATCCCTATGGGACACAAGCGGCTCTGGGGGAACACCCTGCAGGCACAGGAGGAGCAGAGGGGTGTCCCAGCATTACCAGGAATCCCGAGGAGTTATCCAGCAGGCAGCGGAAGCGGCAGGTGAAGCTCCTCTCCACGAAGGATTGCTTCTCAGCATGGAGGTGCTGGGGGCTGGACGTGGCGCTGCGTCTGGCAAGCAGCGGCTGCTCAGGGGGAAAAGCTGGAAAAGCAAAGGCAAAAGGAAGTTTTCCAAGCTGTGCTGCACACCCTGATCTCATGGATCAGAGCTGCTCAAGTGAAGCCCTGCAGGGATCACCCTGGCACTCACTGTCAGCAGCATGCACTGGGGTCCCGTGCAGCTGGCAGCGGAAGGCGGCCCTATCGTCCGCATGGATCAGCTCATACACGCTCTGGTAGATGAGATCTGACTGGAATGACAAAATAGAATAGAGTTGCTCCTGGACAGCCTGGCAGAGGTGTCAGGAGGAGGACATGGCAGAAGGTTTCCCTGCCTGGCCACTAAAAGTGCAGGACTGAGTGTAAAGAACAGGCAAACTCCAGCTCCTTCCCCTGCCACAGGAGCTGCTGCCCTTTGGGAAGCTTTGCTCTCCACCTGCACCTCCTTCCCACCCCAGGACTGCATCCATCTGTTTCCAGCCAGGAAAACACAGTGCTCACCTGGTGGAAGCCCAGGTAGTCCTGCACGGTAGGGGAGATGTAGAAGATGTAGCCGTCTCCAGTCACGGCAATGATAAATCCATTGAGGGCCTGAAAGCAAAAGTTCAGTCCACACTTACTCTGCCCAGCTTCAATCCAGCTGCTGAATGATGAAATCTCCCAGCTGTTTCTTCAGCATCCAGGGACAGGAAGGGATCTTCTGCCTCAACAAGGAGCCCCACAAAGAAGGATAGCACTTGGTAACCATGCAAGATTCAGTTCCATGGAGTTTCTCGTTCTCAGCACAAGCAATGATCCAAGCTGCACTGACCACTTTCTCCAAACCCTCCATGGAACCCCCTCTCACTGCAGGGCAGCTCCTCCATCAGGAGGGACCAGTTAAGGAGAGGTTTCATGGAGGATCTGAAGTCCTCCTTTCCAGCTGGGAATAGCTACACTCTCCTAGGGCTGTGCTTTGGACATGACANTCTCCAAAATCCCATGTGGAGGCTCCTGCTGGGGGTCTGCTCACACTGCCTGCTGCCTGGAGGGCTCTGCAGGAGCAGGGCTGAAATGACCAAAGCCAGGCTTAAAGAGAGCCAAGCATCCATCTGCTGGTGTTTGGAGAGGTGGGAGAAGATGACTGAAGGCCCAGAAAGCCTACAGGAGAGCTAGAGGGTGGGGAGGCCCTGGCACAGGGTGCTCAGAGCAGCTGTGGCTGCCCCTGGATCCCTGGAAGTGCCCAAGACCAGGCTGGACAGGGCTTGGAGCAACCTGGGACACTGGAAGGTGTCCCTGCCCATGGCAGCTCATCACAAGTTGAGCTTTAAGGTTCCTTCCCACCCAAACCATTCTGGGATTCTGTGAAAGCCCAGGCACAGGAGATGCCAAGAACATGGAATGATTGGAGGTCTTGCTCAGACTCACCCTGCAGCCCCAGTGAGCATGTTCCTCAGCTGACGTGCCCAGATGCTTGTTCAGCAGTCAGCCTTTCCGTGTGACCTTTAATGCCAGGCCCTTCCAGCTCAAACACATAAATGGCAGCCCAAACCAGCAGCACTGTGGGAGGCTGATTCACCAGCCCCTCGTGCTCCGAGCTCCACTGTCAGCTGTTTCATGAGACACACATGGCCTTTCTACAAAGCACAGCTCTCATTTCCCACTGGTTTTGTCCACCACTGTTTTCCAACACCCAACTGCTCTTCTTTGCTCCCCCACAACCTACGAACTGAAGCTGGGCTTTTCCCATCCCAGGCAGGCTGTGAACTCATCCCTACAGAGCTCACACAATGCCCCAGGTAGGGCAAGCAGTTCCTGGGGGATGTTTTGTCCCACAGCTCTCAATATTCTCCTCTTGGCCTTTGCTGAAGATAATGAACCAACCCAGTACCTTGGGAACTACCTTGGGATCAATCCTTACACCACCATATGACATCCCTGAACCTCTTGGTTGGGATGGAGCTTGTGTCCATGAGATGTAACATAATGGGGAGGGCAGCAAATTGCTGTGGGATGAGAAGGAATGGTAGGAATGGTGGGAATGGGGATCTGGACCCATCCCAGCCAGGCAGTGCCACTGGTCTCTGTCCCCAGGAACTCAGTGCCTGCAGGAATCACAGTGAAGCAGCTCTGGGCAATGCAGGGTCTCCTCCCGCTCCACAGATGAGACCACAAGCTCCAGAGGGGCTTGGGGAGACCCCAAATGACCAAGCCACAGATCCATACCTGGAGCAGCAGCTCCCCCTCAGGAAACAGCTCCCTGTCACCTTGGGGCTCCATCCATCTGTCCCCTCCTGGGGGTCTGGGCTGATCCATGCAGTTGCCAACGTTTGGAACTGTAGCTGCAAGTGAGAAGGCAAGAAATCAGTGTGGAAGAGGCAAGCCAGGAGCTTCCCACTCCTCCTCCACACCCCAGGGCTGCTCATGCAGCTACTGGATGCCCATGGACCCAGCGTGGAGGAAGGTGTGACCATCAGTGGGAACTGGCACAGAGTCCACTTACAGAGCCATGCCCAGCTTGCCCGAGGCTTCCTCCAAGAGATTCTTTCCCCTGCCTGATCTCATTTCTGGGAAACCTCACTCCTGCCAGGGTGTGAGGCAGAGATGCAAAGGACACAGGGGGGCTGAGTGCTTCTGGGCTGCCCGGGCTGGAGAACACCACCCAACACAGCCAGGAGGCATCTGGTTAGAGCCTGGCAGAGCTGGAGTTGGCTTCAAGCCACCCCACTGGGGTGCTCTGTCTGCTCTGATGCCCTTCAGGGTTAGAGAACAACAGAAACAAACCTTACCAAAGCACCTGAGATGCCACCAAAGCACCCAGACTTGTTTTTTCCCTTCCACCTTTGGCTGCCTGGAAGCAGATCACGAGCTGGTGGCCACGGTACTCCCAATGACACCTGGGAGCTCTCAGCTCCCAGGAGCTGCTGCCATGACCTCCCCAGGCTGATTCAGGAGCTGCCTCATGCTTCAGCCCTGGATGCCTTCAAGGCAACACCCCTGGGCGCAGCCAGCATGAAACCTCCTGCTGCCCTGCTCATGGGACCTCAAGCATCACAGGACTCCCACAGAACCAATTGTTCAGGGAACAGGAGTGAGGACAGAGGCTCGCAGGGACATCTCCAGCGTGATCCTTTATCTGCTAATTATCACTGAGAAAACTCAATCCAAGCTCAGCTGCCAGCAAAAGGATGATTTTCAAGGCATGTTTTTTTGTGCCAGCTCACACAAAAAAAAAAGAAAATCACAGAAAAGCTCAAAGCGGCTCCTGTGTAGGAACCACCCCTCCTCTGCCACCACCACCAGCAGCTTGTGCAGCTCCCTGAGGTCTGACTGAGCTCACGTGTCCTGTGTAATTCACATCCCAGCAGAGAGCACTGCCTGCTGGATGGTGCTGGATCCAAAGGGAAAAGATCCTCTCAATGCTGGATATGAGGAAGAACCTCAAACCATCCCAAGTCTGACCATACATTTAATTTTCTCCATGGCAGAAGCTCTCACTTCACCACTGAAATGTTTTAAAGGTTTGTTTGGTTTCTTCCCTGGTAACACCAAGTTCAAAGCCAAAACAATTTGGAATCTAAAGAAGTTTCACGTGCAACTGCTGATCTGGGACATTTTGCTCTGCAGCAAACCTGATGGATTGGCATGTTTGAATTCAAAACTAATTTGGAACCAAAGCATCCCTGGGATGCATTTACACCTGGAGCCTGAGTGCCAACAAGCACCCACCCACAGAGGTTTTCATCAGCCAGGGCATGGATACAGTAGGGTTAGGGTAACCAGCTGCAGGTCTTGCACAAGGTGACACAAATAGCAGTGGAGAGGGTGCTCCGGAGCAGAGTCAGCCTCCATCTCCATCACTGGCAGAGATGGGATACTTCTTGCTCCCTCAAACCTTCAGCACTCCTTGGAGATGCTCAGGCAGCATCTCCACCTTATCCATCAGCCACGGCTTCTGCTCTTTTTCATCCAGTGCTGTCAGACCAGCCTGCTCAGGGGATGTGAGACCTCTGGGAAAGGTTGGGAAAGATGAGACTCAACAGAATCTTTGCTTGGAGACACCAAGCAAAAAGCCTCCTCACGTGATTGTCGTGTGATCCCCAAGGAAAAAAATCCCATCTGGACCACATGGCTTCAATTTGCACTTCATGGAGCCTAATAGTTTCAAAATGAAACATCAATTCTCATTTAAAATTTGATTTCTTTTGAAGGGCTGACTCCTCTCTAAAGCATTGAAATGAGGCAGGCTGGCAGGGGATTTCAAAAAGAAACAAGTTCTTCCAAAATAAAGCTCCAAAAGGGCACAGAACTTTTTGAGAGCATGCACATCCTGAGAGCATCTGGTCTCCAGCTCTCTCCCAGCATCCACCAGCAGCATCTGCAGGGAAAGCTCGGGAGAGCTGCTGTGGCTGTCAGAATCCAGCAGGAAATACCCATTTTGTGCTTTCCAGCAAAATTTCTTCACCTCTCCCACTGATCTTAGCAAGGGTCTTTTAATCTCCCACCAAAGGTGCTCGCTTCCCCTTCTCTCAAACACAGAGCAGTCCATTTCTGCACAGCTGGGTGCAAAAATCCTCCAGAATCTGTCTCCCATGGGACCCACCTGACCTGGGGAGGAGGCCTGGAGCATGGAGAGAGGGGAGGAAACTCAAACAGATGTTGTCTGCCACCAAAGTACTGGTGGTGTGGAGCAGCTGGTGCTCACATCCAGCCCAGTCCTCACCATCCACAGCCAAGGGCCATGTTGTTCCTGTGGCTGTCCTCCTCCAAACAGGTCTCTGAACTCATCCTCACGCAAACTGCCAAGAAACATCGGGATTGGGAGTAATCCCAAGAGAAACCCAAGCACTTCCAGGTAGAGGACACCAGGCCCATGCAACCACCAAGGGTACAGAGGCTATTCCCAGTCACTTTTTGACTTGGAAGGGAAAACCCAACATTTTAACCATATCCCAGCTCATTTACAACATAGGAAACACCTCATGGGAGGGAGGGGTCACTCCTGAAACACGCCCTTGCTTGAGACAAGATGGGGAGATGCCACCCTCTGGAATCCCACCCGGAGCCATGGATCCCTCAGGCTGCTGAAGCCAGGTCTCCAATGGCTAAATAAGATGGACTGGAAACAGTGGCTGGCAGGAGGAAGAGACCCCCACTGGCTGCCAGGCAGGACAGAGCAGGTGATGAGCTGTATTAAAAGCTGGCTAATTCATCCCATTTAACACACTCCTTCTAATGGAGCAGTTCAGACTCCCACACAAAGCAGCTGAGACCACGAATTAATGGGATTAAAGGAAACAGGTCCAATGTGTATCCAATCTATAATATAACAACAAAAGTAACTGGGTAAAAGGACAATTCACTTCTGGTGTTTGTGCCCAGTTTTTCCAATCTCCTGAAGTGCATCTTGGACAATTAATGGGAACTAACACGTGGATGTGGTGCTTAGGGACATGGGTTAGTGGTGGGCTTTGCAGTGCTGGGTTAATGGTTGGACTTGATGATCATAGAGGTCTTTTCCAAGCTCAATGATTCCATAATTCCATGAAAAAGACCACGGCAAAAGCCCTCTGCATTACCAGGTAAATCCCAGGCATCTGCTGGAGCATTGTGGTGATCACTTACATTTTCAAAGTGCTGGGACAGAGGCTGTGTGTAATTTTTAAGACAGTAGGGGAAAATCCATCTCTGTCCTGAACCAGCCAGAGCACTGAAGGTTTCCTGCTGCTGATGTGATCTCCAAAGACTGCAAGGCTTTCATTCAGCCAGGGAAGATGCCAGATGGGATCAGCAGAGCTTCCAGCATCAATGAACCAGCATGTGCCCCATACGTCCTGGGGCACCCTCCTGTGAGTTGGCTTTCTTGCCTCTGCAAGGAGGTTCCTGAGCCCTGCAATGGTGGAAAAACTTCCAGAAGGAGAAAGAAGGAAAAAGGAGCAAAGTCATCTAATCTCTTCACTTTTTTGCCCATCACATTCCCAAAGAAAAACATGGCAAGGCAGCCATGGAGGCTAAAACACATCCCTTGCCACTGGCATAGATTTGGCCCTGAAAATAAAAGTTTATTGGTAACAACCCCAGAGGCAGATCTGCTCTTTCAGACTGGGTTACACTGGGAGGAGTTGACAAGCTTCACCCATGGCAAACACTTCTCTTTGAACAGGCTCTAGAGGTGCCTGGCATCCAAAAACCAGGAGCTCCTAGCTCTTCAAGCAACACCAAGCCACGTACAACCATTTTCATCTTGGATCCGATCCCAAGCCCTGTCAAATTAGCACTAACCTTTGCCTCAGCTGTTTATCAAAGGCATGGTGCCAAGCAGAGCAGGCTCATGCCATCCAAGTGAAACAGACAAATGCCAAACTCACAGGTTCTAAACTGTTTGGAAAAGTCACTCAGCGTTTTCCGAGGAACACAGGAATGCCCTGGGGAGTGCTGGCATCCCCAAGTCCACACCAGCCTCTCCAGCCTGCTGCTGCAAACCTTCATCCCACACAATCCTGCAGGATCTTGCCCAGGGACAGATTTGAGCTTGACTCCTTTCACTGCCTCAATTACTTCAGGCCCAGACCCCTGCAGCTCTGGCCCACCAGCCAGCTCTGGTAACAACAAACAAAGAGGAGATGAATAAAAAAGCTAATTTAGTGCTGACTGCAGTGGGATTACCCAGGGAGACCTGCTGCCAGCTGCCCTGCAGCGGAGCACTGGGGAGGGAACTGGTGAGACCAGCACCAGAGGTGGGAAAGGACCTGGTGAAACCTCCCAAGGCCAGCCCCTGCTCCAGCCAGGTCAGCTGCATGGGGAGGCAGCTCACTGTTCACTGTTTGCTGTGAACTGTTAGATATCTCAAGCTTTGCCAGACTCCAGAGTGTGGTCTCACATCAGGACAGGGTTTTCCATGGGTTCTGAAAGAGATTGGGTTAGGTTGGATGTTGGGGAAGAATTCTTTCCTGTGAGGGTGGCGAGGCCCTGGCACAGATTACCAGAGCAGCTGTGGGTACTCCATCCCTGGAAGAGTTTCAAGCCAGGTTGGACAGGGCTTGGAGCACCCTGGGATAGTGGGAGGTGTCCTGGCCGGTGCCAGGGGGTGGAATGGGATGAACTTCCTTCCAGCCCAAACCAGTCTGGGACTCTGTGATCCTCTCTCTTGCAGACCTCCCTGCCTGGTGTCCTAGGAAGAAGGCATGGCAGCACATTTCCTAATCACACCCTCTCCATCTCAGAGAGCATTTTAAGCCCAATTTTCTTGCTCACCCTTGGTAGAGCCACATCTGCAATCCCAACATCTGCTTCCTTTGCTACAGGAACCATAGGAAACGAACCTCAGCACAGCTCTCCAGCTAGCTGGAGCTTTACCAAGGCACTAAAATCCACCCAAGCTTTCATGAGATCTCCCTCTTTGCAGCAAGTGGGGCTCCAGTCACACCACAGAGAGGCCAGAGCATCGTGGCAGTTGGCAACACAGACATCAGCTTTTCTCCTTGGGCGCTTGCTCCCAAAGAGACGGGATCAGCAAAGTCACTCCAGATTTGTCTGGGAGGCTGTCAGACACAGGTCCAAGTAGCAACCACTGCAAATTGGTTTGCAGACAGAGCTCAGCACAAATCTGGCAGTGAGGTTCAGTCATTGTTTACACGAGTGACAAAACCTTTAAAGTGCCTTTGAGGCAGGCAGTGATAGCACCAGAGCTGTCACCCCTACCCAGCACTGCTCCCAGGCTGGGCCTGATGGGCAAAGCCTGGGGAGACCAAGCCCTGAGCCCCCTGATTTTGTGCAGGGAAGGCTGAGATCCCAGGCAGTAGAGAGTTCTGCAACACCTGCAGCGTTTGCCCCGGGGCACAGAGGAGTTAGAGTGTGCACACCCTGAATCAGCCCGTGGAGGCATGGAGGGAGCTCCCAGAGCTTCCCTCTCTAGGCCAGAAGCTGAGCATTTCCAGCAAACTACTAATTAGTCTGGTTTCTCCTTAAAGCACAGACAGAGAAGAATATTTAAAAGCAAAGCAGATTCAAAGGATGATGCAGTGAGTCACTACCCTGCAATGGAAACCAGGATTCCATGCAGATGACAAGTCCCTTTCCTTGTATCCACCGTGGAAGCAGGCACTGATACCAGCACCCAAACCCACCGTGGTTGTCCTCTGCTCCATCCCACCCTAAACACTGCCCCAGGCTCTGATGCCTGGCTTCCTACACCCCACTAAACAGGTCTGTTCCCAAGCCAGAGGCACACACTACCCACGCCTCAGAAATACCAGAGAAGGTGGAGAAGGCTGGAAGCCCCTTCTCAGATTTCTCCTGGTGTTAGCAGCCAGACAAGATGCAGACAACACTGGGAAGCTCCACTCTAGGGCTGGAGAAATGCAACACAAGGGAAAAAGGAGCCTCAGGGCATCACCCTGAGCCCACTGTGCAATTGGTTTCTCAATTGCCTGGAGATAAGGCAATTACCACTCTATCAAAACATCCATCTCTCTCCTGCCTGGAGATAAGGCTGGGCTTGGGCTGTGGATGGGGAGAGGATAGGGATGCTCTTCAGATGATGCCATGCTCTCCTGCTGCAGGAGAAGAGCCTGCACAAAGCACAGGACAGCAAACCTGAGGCAGAAAGCAGAGCACAAGGGGTGCCAGCATGTCCCCCCAAAAAGCCTGACAGGACACACCAGCAGCAGGCTGCTGTGACCTGCAGCTGGCACAGGTCTTCATCAGGCACGCCCGAGACCCAGGCCAGCCCTGATGTATTTGGGATGATCTGAAGTCAAACAAGATGAACTTCAGGGCAGAGCAAGGGGAAGGAGCTGGAAATCACAGGCAAGTGGCCAGATGGGAATAATTGGCCTGGCAGAACGGGGATCCAGAACCCCTGTAATGCCAAATGCTTTTCCAGAGCAGCTCTCTTGCTGGGAAGCACACGCTGAGCACATCCACCGGGAACCAGCTCCTGCTCAGAGGCAGAGGTCCCATCTGGAGAGTTTGGCACAGGAGTCTCCTCCTGGAGCCCAGCATCCCAGCTGGAGAGGGCCCTGGGAGAGCCCAGAGGAGTGGGCATGAGGGAAGAACCAAGGGAGCCAAGTTTATCCAATCTACGGTGGGGAGAAGACACAATAGGAGCCTCTAAATATAAAAAGCTCCTGCTGCCTTCCTGCCCCACATGCTCTGCCTTCCCCAGGGTCCATCACCCATTCCATTAGGCCCAAGTCACTGGAGAGGGAACACATCCCTATCCACATGTGCTGGTGACTCCTGGGAATGTGGTGACTTCCCCCAGCCAGGCTCTGCACCGTATATAATGTGAAAATTTATTAAACATACTGTAACTGTAATAATAATAAAGGGTTAAAGAAGAATAGGGAGGGAGGAAGGGAGGGAGGGAGGGAGAAGGAATATGGAATAAATAAAAGAATACCAAATATGAAATAAATAAGGAAATACAGAATATGAAATATAATAAAAGGGAACATGTAATTTATATTATATTTATTATATTATATTATACTATACTATATTATATTCATTCAATTATTTAGTGAATTTAATTTTAAATTGCCATTCCAGTTAGATGAGGGCATTGTTGCAGTTCAACAAGACACACTGTTTTACCCACCTCTCTCTTCTTCTCCACAGGGTGCTGGGAGTGCGACACAGGAGGAGTTTTGGGCATAAAGGACGGCTGCTAATGAGATGGAAGAACTTTGCAGGAGGTCTCAGCTGCTGGGCAGGCCCCCAAGTGTCTCCCACCATCCATGGTGACATTTTCCTGCCAGTATCAACATCCAAGGGCCTGCTCCCATAACTCACCATCATGCTTCCTTCAGGAAATACAACTTCCCATCCCAAAGCTGGGGTGGAACACAAGCTGTGCAGTGGGGATTGATCCCAGGGGCTTTTCCCCACTCCCAGCACAGACACTCACCCATCAGGTAGCTCTTCACCTTCAGGTAGCCCACGGCCAGCCGGAGGATGGAGAGTTTATCCAGCCTGGAGCGCACATCCTCAGGAAAGGGCAGCAGCTCCGTCAGCTTGTTCAGCTCCTGGTTCAGCCGGTCCCGGTGCCGCTTGGAGGGGTTGGACTTCACACCCTCAGGGGGGGGTGGTTTGGGGCTGGAAGAAGCGGAGGAGATGTTAATCAAACTGGGATTGTCCAACAGGCTCTTTTCAAATCCGGCACTGGCTTTGGTGCAGCCACAACAGTGAAATGGTTAAGATTTTTCCACACACACCCTGCTCCTCTTACAAATCACAGAATCACAGAATGGTTTGGGTTGCAAGAGACCTCAAAGCCCATCTTGTTCCATTGCCTTCCACTATCCCAGGTTGCTCCAAGCCCTGTACAACCTGCCCTGGAACACTTCCAGGGATGGGGCAGCCATGGGGCAGAATGAGATGAGCTTTAAGGTCCTTTCCAACCCAAACCATTCTGGGATTCTATGACTTAAACAAAGGGATATCACATAGGGTGATTTAGGGCACTGCACTGTGAAAAGAGCCTCTCTTAAAAAAAAAAAATTATGTAAAAAGTTTTGTTTTCTTCCAATATTCTGATTTCTGTCCCTTTCAAATGGGCATTTCCAAATGAAACCAGCATTTGATGCCAAACTTAGGCCCTGGGGGCAACCCTCAGCCTGCAGAAGGAACAGTGCCAGGAGAGCAGCCTGAAGCCTACACGAGGTCCCATCTCTGAGAGCTGCAGTTATTTCACCCACCCCAGCCAAAACCCCAGCACAGCAGTAAGAGCTCAGTTAATAACTTTAACAAGTCCTGGACATCACCCTGTGTCCTTCATTTTTTAATGCCAATCTGAGTTTTATAGCTCAAAGACAAACCCTTCAGTCCCCCCCAGATCTGTATCTCACTCAGCTGCATCCCCCTAACACGCATCTTGTTTGGTTTGATGTAATTTGTCTAACCACAAACTCCCTTTCTGCAGGCATCCTCGCTTCAGGAAGGAGCTTTGGATAACAGGATCTGCCAGTGTTTAGCAGCAATTTAAGCTCTCTCCTCTACCACCACTCTCCAATCTCATCTGGCAGGGCTTCTCACATATGTGACACGAGAGGAAATGAGCATTAAATGAAATGCACTGAAGTGCCTGTTGAATCTGCAGCTCAGAGAGAGACTGAGGGGTCTTTTAAGGCTGAATGGAAAATTGCAGCATTTTCCCCAGTAAAGCTCAAGCCTGCTGGGTTGTAAGAGCAGCACCAGGAAGGATATCCCCTCTCGCAGGGAGGCTGGCACAACCCAGCTCCAAACTAGTTCACACAAGCTAGGTAAAACACACTGGAACCAGGGCTTTTAAAAAGCTTAAACACTTTTGAAATCACAGTCATGCACCAGGAAGGAGAAAAATAAAAATAGTTTTCCTTTGATTAAAAAAAAAGGGGGTGAAGAAAATTTGTCTGAGATTCCTCAGATATCCTTTAAAGTCTTCTGGCCACTCACCATCCAAATCCAGCTCCAAACAGACAGAAAGAAGAGAAAAGGAGACTGGAGACGAGCATGGCAGTGGGTAAAACACTGAGGTATAACAGAACCACTGGGATAACCTGGCCAAACACTGAAAATCCTCTGGCTGAGGCACACAGGGTGACACAGCCAGCAGCAAGTCACCCCAAGGCCCAAGGAAGACACCCCAACACCTCTGTTCCTCCACATCCCAGCTGCAGCATGCAGGGTGCTCCATGGCCAGCCTTGAGAAGGGGGATGCCAGTGAGGAAAATGCCTCATGGAAACAGTGAAGCTCGCTCTAGACATTTTCAACCTGTTTAATTTCCCTTCCCTTTGGCCCAGTGGTTAAGAAGCACACTGTGCCATGGGGTTCATGGTGATGCTAGTGGCCCCTGTGCCGAGGGAGAGCTCAGCTCCCAGCCCCAAAGGCTGTGCTGCTGCTGCTGGGGTTTGTTTTTCCCCAGATGCTCCTTGAACGGGAACCCAGTGGGAAGTGAATCCCTTCTGCAAGCTGGCAAGTACCAAGGCAGATTATTCCCAACAGTGGAACTTGCCTGAGCTGATCTATTGTCTCCTCATTCTCATGAAGAGTTTTTTGAGGTAAGTAAGAAGGAGAATCCCCTCAGCCCATCCTCCCTGTCCCCTCTGGCTGGCTGCACATCCTACTGCCACCTGCCCTGCTCCGCCTGGCCGCTCCCAGCAGGATCCCGCTCCAAGACCTGACCCAGCACAGAGAAAAAGAATCTCTTCCCATTCCCAAGGCTGACCTTGCAGAGCCAGGGAAAGAGGGCCCTTCTGCTCCAGAGAGACACCTTCTCCTGCACACTGAGCCACACAAATCCAGCCCAAACCCTCAGGCTGGCATGCCAGGGGGCTGGAATCACCCCTCCGAAACAAAGAGAAGAGAGGTTTGTGGCAAAACAACTATCCCTCATGTTTACACAACAAGACTCCCAATTAAATACCCAAGAGAGGCTCAGGGTCACCTCGCCACAGGTTTAAAGTATTGATGCTCCCTCCTTCATCCTGGGCTTGGACTCAGCTCATCCATGTCCTGCCCCACAGCCTCCCAGGAACAGACACCCACCTTTAGTTCCTATACACCTGGAAAAGCTGAGGTTAAACAGGCTGGTGGGACTTGGGAGTTGGGGAAGGCACGAGGGAGGCAGGAAGCACCGGGGACACTGAGGGGGATGTTATGCAACAGCTACTGAGTAGCGTGGTAATTGATAATTAAGGAATGGAGGTGTTTTGGTAATTACTAATTGCTGTATGTTTGATTTAGGCGGGCACCAAAACATAGCCCAGCCTGCAAATCACTGCTGAGCGACTCAAACTCTGCGGCGAGCTTCCTCACCGGGATGCAGGACAAGCATCTTTGGGATTTCTGTTCTCCCACCAGCGTGCCAGAGCCGACGCAGCGTTAGCTGCAATTAACCCTGATTAAAACCGAGCAACCCAAGCATGCTGCTCCCTTTGGCTCCCCCAGCGCTCGCACCAGAGCGGCTCCAGGCACTTCCCCAGAACCAGCTGGGCTCTCGCTGCCCGGCTTTCGCCCGTCCTGCCCGCTCCCCCGCACCTACCTCTTGGGCACCGGCTTCTTCCTCTTCCTGCCGGCGTACATCCCCAGACACCGGCAGCGCCCACCGCAGCGGCGGCAGCGGCGGCACCGCGCCCGGGGCGGGGCTCCGGGGCACCGGCACCGGCCACGCCCCGGCCACGCCCTTGGGTGGCCGCCACGCCCGGGGACACCAAATCCTGGGAAGCACTGTGGCCATGGAGCGCTGTCCCTAGGTGACAGCCTAATCCTGGGAACACTGAGACCCAAGGGCTATCCTGACAAGGGGACAGGAAGTCCTAGGAAACACTGTGCCCGTGGGCCACCATCCACAGAGGAGACCAAATCCTAGGAAACACCACGCACCTGGGCCACAATCCTGAGGGGACACCAAATCCTGGAAAACACCGTGTCCACAAGCCACTCCTCCCAGGGGCCACCAAATCCCGGGAAACACCATGACTACAGACCACCATCCTATGTACAGGTGACAATCCTGGGAAACTTGTCTGTGGGCCACCATTCTCCGGAACATTGGACTGTGGGAATCACCGCGTCTGTGGGCCATTGTCCAAGGGAGACACGGAATCCTGGCAAACACCATGTCCATAGGTCGCCATTCCAGAGCCTGATGCCCCTCCAGGAAAACCACCCTGTTCCTTCTCACTCTGCCTTTCCCTGAGTTAATGCTGCCCAAAGCTTTTGCTCTTCCCCCAAAAACCAGCTCCAGCTGCTGTGCTGAGGCCCTGGCACAGGCTGGCCAGGGAAGCTGTGGCTGCCCCTGGATCCCTGGAAGGGCTCGAGGCCGGGTTGGACAGGGCTTGGAGCATCCAACTAGCCTGGCTGCAGCCAGAGCTGTTAAGGAAACCTCGACGCATCCTTTGTGGATTGTTTGGTTGGGTTTTTCAAGCTGCTTGCAAATTCCAGGGATAAATCCTTGAAATGCAACGTGATTGCTTCTTGCCAGGGGGCAGAGCAGAAGCCACTAATGGTGTCACAAACGTGCCAGGTCAGCAGAGCTGATGTCACTTTGATGGGAAACGTGTAAAACGTTTGGTTATGACCTTCCCAGGCCCAGTAATTTAACAGAGTTTTTAAATAAGGGTTTCTGCACATGCTCCCAGCCTAAAAGCTTGGAGATGCTGGGCAAGCACCTGAAGCAGGGCGCAGAGGGAACGAGGACAACTGGAAAGAGACGTATCCCAGGCTCCCTCCCGTGGGGAGCTGCGGGCCGACACAGTGCAGGCATCCTGTCTGTCCCTAATCCCGTCTGCTCCCTAACCCGGCTGTTCATCGTCCTGCTTGCTCCTGGCCCCACCTGTTTCCTAAGCCGGCTCTCCCCTGTCCCACCTGTTCCCTATCCCACCCGCTCCCTAACCTGCCTGTTCCCTATTCCCACCTGCTACCTATTCCCAGCTGTTCCCCATTCCCACCTGCTCCCTACTCGCACCTGCTCCCTAACCCACCTGTTCCTT
>VYZP01002450.1:42101-79334 GCA_013400635.1 Hypocryptadius cinnamomeus | reverse complement strand
ATTTTAAAGCCAAGGTGCACCATCTTGGAGTCACAGCAGGCCAAAAATGCACACAGTCACTGAAAATTAGAGCAGCTCACCCACCTACTGGAGTTTCTTCTTTTGTTGGACATGAATAAATCACTTACCCAGCCCTAAGGATCCCGTCCCACAGTGAATTACAGCAGTTGATAGACACAACTAAATAAAAGGGCTGTTCTTACATTATACCAGTATTGTATCTCTGCCAGTAGCTGACAGGGAATACCTTAAGAAGAGGGCGCACAGCCAAGCCTCCTGGGAATATCTTCCCATAAGCTTGTGGCTCAAGAATTTCCTAAAGGTAGGGGGGATCTTTCTACACTTGACAGTCCTGAGTGGCTCTGCTTTCCATGAACATGCTGAACTGAAAACCCGAGTTTTTATCTTTTGTTCTGTTCATACAAAACAGGGCAAGTTCCACAGCACCATGGATCTTGCACTTGACTTCTGGGTCCATACCTGGAAAAGCCTAGCTACAGGCACCTCCTGTCTCTTGCACATACCGACTCAAGGATGGTTTTCTCAAAGATGTCCAGCCTGCGCGTCTCCAGAGCGATGCCAATGGCCTGCTTGTACTTGTGGTCATCCAAGCAGCGCTGGAACATTTTGTTCACTATCCCTTCCAGCCTCTCATCCACGGGTTTCTTCTCCCCTTCCGGCAGCTCTGCGTTCTCCACACACTGCTTGGTATAGTGGTCGATACATTTTGCTGAAGAGATAATGAATAAATATGGGGGGAAAAGTCAAGTTCACAGATTTTTGCAGTTTTGTACAGGTGAAGAGACCAGCGTGTGCATGAACAAGTTCTACCAACAAGTATAGTATGGGAAATTAAACATTTGTGTAGTCATATACAGATAATAGTGGAAAACACTTATCTTCTAACAAACTCTGATTTTAGTGCTGAAAACAAGTAGGTATTTTAAAACTTAAACCAAGGATATGGTCTTTTCTCAAGTGTCATGTTAAATGAATGAGAAAACAGCAGTAGGAGACTTCCTAGCTCCACTGCAAACACCAGCTGGGGAGACTGAAAGCCAGCCCAGCTCCATCATATCCTGTAAAAAGCAAGTGACTCCAGCAGATGAGATTTTTAAAAGGCATTCAAATTATACCTGCAGTCAACTGCTGACTTGCCATCTTGTTGTGGGTGGATAAACACAACTGTCCCTCTCAATCAGGTGTGCAGCTACACTTACCAGTCAATTATTTCCAAAGTCATGCTGAAATTGATAATAACATCAGCACACAAATGAGAGAAAGGACAATAAACAACCAAAGCAATCTTCTTATTAGGAATTCACTATAGAATATGAGTTAAGAATAGGAAAAGAATTCCAGAACTCCAAAGTCTAGTGCCATTATAGGTTCCCAAAATATAAGAAAGTACAAATAAACTGGGTAAAATTAGCTGCAGCATCAGTTTAAATGAACACAAAGACAGCAAGAAGAATACAGAGAAAAAAGCTAAACCAAGTAAAATTTCAAAGTTACAGCAGCTTTGACAACACAAGAGCTTTTCCTCTGCAGCAGCAGTTCCTTACCAATGATCGTCTCCACATATTCCGAGTTGTCGTTGACATTGAAGAGGTCACCAGCTCCCAGGGCATAGTTCAGGGATTCCTCAAAGGCTCCCAGGTGGTAAAAAACTTTAGAAGCAACCAGAGCAGCAAACTGGCGGCTCCGAAAACCTTCGTCTTCATAGAGAACTTCACTGCAGAGGAGAGAGAGAAGAGCATCAGCTCTGTGTGCTCAGATCTTGTTAAGGCCACATGACCCAAGTACAAGCTTGACTGAACTTGAATCTTTGGGACCACAGCTCCAACCCCACAAGCACACACATTAGAGATTTCTAGGAAATATGGAGCTACATGCTGTATTAACCATTGTCAAGAAGCCAGAACTACATCCACTTCATATCCCATGTTCTTTTTAAGCAGTACTAAGTGTATTCTCTCACATTTTGTCCACTGACTCAGAGATTTCTGCCCAGAAGTCATTGACAACGGCATTCAACTTGTGAAGAGCAAACTCCTAAAAAAAAAAAAAAGGTAAAGTTATATTATATTAAAAATGCATTTACCACCTTTCCCCAGTAAAAATGAAGTACATTCTAGGATGACTATCATGAACACTGACCCATTTCAACAGGAAATTCTATCTTAAAAGATCTTTGCAAGCATTCACTAATCTTTGCAAGTCCTTTGCAAATAAAGAGCTGTTCACAGGTGAGACAACTCTAGCATTCCTTTCCATGGTGTCTCTCTGATGAATGACTGGCTGATGTGTCTGAGAGATGAAATTGTGACAACCTTTGTGTAGCACATGGAATCTACCTGTGGCCTACAGCAGCCAACTCTATTTATCTATATGGACACAGTACTTCAAATGACAAAAAAACCACAACCAGCCCGCTTGTAATCAGCTCACAGCAAAATCAGGGATCATTCAGATCCATGACTACCTATGTGTGTATCCAAGAAAAACAATCAGGGAATTACAAATATTGAAAAGTGCATGTTCCAAGACCACCATTCTGAGTGTTGGTGTTCTGTGGATTCCTACCCTCTGTGCCCTGGAAAGTTTCTGGTGCTGTTTTCTTCTTGTTGCATTATTACTGTGATTTTTTTTCCAAGTGAAAACTGTAACTGTGATTTTGTTCTACATTGGTTAAATTATTCTAAAAACCTGAGTTGTTCTTCAGCTTTGAATTTTACATAGTAAAAAGGCAGTCTCTGGAACAATTTTAAGTAACAAAGCCCCATTACCACCAGAGAGAAGAGAGCTTTCATAAATAGAGATTTTTGCACTTGAAGCTCCTGTTTGATCCATGCTCAAAACAAGGAAGTTTTCAATCTGTTACCATTTATTTAAGCCCTTTATTTTAGCTTTCAGGCTAGATACAAATTGGTGCCCACCTGCTGCTGTCCAACCAGAAATTACTGAGATCTGCTCCTTTTTTATTTTAAGATCATCACATAATGCATTTGCTGTTATTTGCTCTCATATATAAGAGCTTACCTTGAGCTGTGGCTCTTCTTCATCTAGAAGAGAGATAATTCCAGCTGCAAAACAAAATCATAGTTACTTTTGGTTTCTCCATATCAAAATTAAGCTTGTCATTTAGTTCAAAAGCAACAGAACAGGAAAGAAGGCTGTCTCTGGAATGCTGATTTTAAATCTTCAGTATAAAACTTCAAAGATCAGATTCAAGTTTGTATTAAATATAATGTAAAACAGTTCAGAATTTATAACTGAAAAGGTACATTATTTATAAAAGGTGATCCTTCCTATGGGAAAACAGAATTCTTCCATGTCAAGGAAACTGGCCTCATGGATGAGAGGAGATGTACCTCACAGCTTTATTCTTTTGACTGCTGATCCTGTCCCAGAACATTTGTACAGTTACAGAAATACTGTTTAACTGACATGACTGAGAGGTTCACAGGAGCTAATCTGAAGAACAGGCATAGGTGGTTTCATTGCCAGACTGCAAAGATGTAACAGAAAGGGTTGGAATATGATCTGATCAAAGTCCAACACAATTCACTGCTTTAAATCTTTAATCTGTTGTATAGCTTCTTTAAATCTGAAAAAACACACGAAACTGGAAAGGCCAGCAAGCCTTTGGAGGACTGAACTGGGCTTCCAAAAGATCCTGACAAATCTAAAGGAGCAGGTCCAACCCAAAATGTACAAATACAGAATCTGACCAGTACAGAGGGCTAAGATAAAACATGATCAATAATATCATTTGGCTGCAGTGGGAGGCAGAGAACCCAAACCTCACACAGATGTGTAGGTGAGAGCAGCTCTTGGCAGATCCATGAGGCACCTTCCCTTCCCTTGGCACCCACGGCCAGAGCCCGTGCTGGGCACCACGTCTGAGCCATGAGCAAAGCAGGGTGTGGGGAACAGGGAGCTCGGGCAGCCAGCTCCTGAAGGGTGGCTGCAGGCTTCTAACTGCTTGTTCTGCAGACACCTGGGAAGGGTGCAGCATTCAGGGCAGCTGCCAGCAAGAGGGGAATCATCTGATCTCTGTGTCAGATATTAACAGGAAGAGTAACACCAAACTCCAGCGAAGCCTCAAAGAATGAGGTTTGATGATCTGAAAAGTTTCCTCACAAGAACACATTTATTCCTTTGCCTAATGAAGTTGCAGATGCTCCATTATCAGGTATTGCTCTTGAAGACCAGGTTAGACACACATCCATCAGGAACAGGAATTGAAGGAACACCAATGTGGCTCTTAGACAAAGAAGGAAGATTCAGCAGCCACCCCACTTCCAGCTCCTCCCAGCTGTTTCCTGCATCTCTGCACCAAACATTTGCTTTGGGTTTCCATTATTATTATTACTTTAAATAAGTTCCTGCATTCACCTGATCTGTCAGGAGAACGCAATCTCACTCCTACACACCACCTACAAACCTCGCTCCCACATACCATTTTTACATTTTCTAAATGCCTCTAAAATTAATTCCTACTTTACCTCAATTAAAACAAAGACTTAAACAAAGCAGAGGGTTCAGGAAGAGAAAGCTCCCTGGACACTGTCACCCTCTGCACTGTTTTTCTCTCCAAGCCACAACCAGCCGCACGTTAATTTCTGGTCTGAGTATTTCTGGAAATATTTCCTATATTTTTCTCTACTACCAAGCCCCCAAAAGATGCACAAACCCCGCGTAACATCCAACTCCTCACACGCTCCATTATCCCGCACTCCTCAGTCCGACGTTCCCTCTGCAAGGCATTTGCGTTTCTGAACTCCAAACTCCTTCTTCCTCCCCCTCCCAAGTCCCTGCAGCACCTCCCGAGTGCCCTCCGCTTTTACACCGAAAATGCGCCGTTCGCTCGAGCCCGCCCGCTCACACCGCGGGAGCCCCGCACCGCCACCGGAGCCCCCGTGAGACACCGGCCTTCAGGAGCCGGTCGTGCCGGACCGCCGGGCACGGGGATGGCTTCTCTCTGCCGTCCGGGGGTGACCGGGGCGGGGGAGCCCCGTGACGGGCGGCCCCGCGGAGCGGCGGCGGTGCTCAGTCACGGCCCTGACTCAGCGAAACCCCGGCGGACAACGCCGCCCCGCGCCGCTGCCTCACCGGCCGAGGTGATCATGGTGCCGCCCGGCTGCCCTCGGAGGGGGGGTCGGGGAGGTCCGAAGGGTCCGGGGGGGTCGGGTCGGGTCCGGTCCGGCCCAACCGCGGTTCCGCCGCCGCCGCCGCTGCCCGGCCCGGAAGTGCAGCCAAGGGCCTCTTCCGGCGGCTCCGCGCTGCGCCCGGGAGAGGCGCCCGTGTGATCGCCTGCGCGGGACGGCTGAGAAACGGGCAGGCAGGAGCGGGGCAGCCCTGCCGCCGGGGGCCTTGTACCGTGGGCCGCCCCTCACGGACACCCCGGCACCCCCGCGGGCCTCTCGGGGCTCCCCCGCTGCCCCCACGGGCTCCTCACGGGCTCCCCACGGGCTCCCGCGACCGCAGACCCCACACCGCTGCCTGCGCGAGCGGGACCGGAGCTGTGAGCTCCCCACGAGTGACCCCGCCGGTCCCGGGGAAGCGGCTGCTTCCCCCGCCGGGACAGGCCGCCCGCAGTGGGCGGGCATCTGTAGGGGCACAGCGTGTCCCATGGCAGTGCAAGGATCAGCGAGTTTATCCCATGGGTTTAACACATGCCGGCCGCCTCTGCGGCACAAGACAGATGGGACACCCAGGCTGGTGGATTTGCACCAGGGAAAGTCCAGCTTAGGAGCAGCGATGGTTCTACACAAGAGACCGAAGTGCCCAGACCTCGGCGGCATTCATTTCTCCTTGTTGCTACTGAATAGGAATACCCTGTGAAGGGCTTGAATTCCTTGAGGATGCATAATGGTATCAGTTAGTGAAAGTTATTAATGAAAGTTACTAATGAAAGTTTATCAGATCCCTACCCACAGTGCCAAGAGGGGCTGCCCTGCTCTTGGACAGCTGGGAAGATGTCTTCTCCATTGCCCCACCTGGGCTGCACTCAGTTCTGATCTGCATATCAGACACTGGGGTCACTTCCATTCCATCCCAATATCCAGTTTTTTCAAGCCAAGATAAATATGAGTTAAGCTGTACATAATGCTACTTTAAGGGTAACACCATGGCAAACAAATAAGCACATTCCAATTTGGAAATTAAGTGTCTTTATTCAACGAGCATGTAATAGTGCCCTTAAATTATTCAATCAATTAAACATGTAAAACTATCTGCTTACACCTCCAAGTGCACAGATAGTGAAAAGAGTAAAGCTAAAAAACAAAAGGAATTCAATTCACTTTTATTCATCAGTCAAAGAAAAACAATACTTTTGGTCAAATGTATTCTCGCTCACGCTCCCTAAGGCCCAGACAGTTCATCCACTTCCACCAGTCTCTTCCAGGAGTAAACTTGCATGATTCATCTAAAAATTACCAGTAAATAAATCCAGTGGATTTGCAGCACTAAGGGAGATTTAACTGCCAGTCTGTGCTCTTGGACTACCTCTTCACTGGAGAATGCTTAGCAGCAAAAGCTAAGTGCTGCAAGAAAATAAAGATTCCTACTGGTGAGTCCTGCTTGACCCACCTAACCAAGGGCTTTACTGGGAAATACAGACCTGCACAGTGAGCTGGGCTCTGCAGGGATGGAGCAGGAGGGAACCTTAATCTCACCAAGATGCACTGAGTGCTCAGGGCTAATTTGGGGCCAGCAACACAGCCACCCACACCAAGTCACTTGGTTACATTTGTGTTTTCCACAGGTCACAAGCACAGAAATCCTGGAGGCTAAAGGAGAGTGGGTCAGTGCCCTCTCTGCAGAGCAGCATTCCCTGCTCCAGGTAAGAGCCAGAGGGATGCCAAAGGCAAACTGCTGGGGTAGTGGTAGGGAGTGCTGGCCAGAGCTGGCAGGACTCCAGATACTTCTGCTGCCAGTGGGGAAAAAGGAGACAGAGAGAGGACAGACATGCACAGAGGATGCACTTTGGCAATTAACCCAAAGTAGAGGTAGGCAGGTTGAAATTTCTGATCTGAGCTGGAGGAAACCCCTAAAGGAAAGCCAGTCCCAAGCTTGTGCTCAAAATAAAACAAGACCTCTTTTATGTTGTGTAAAGAATTTAAAAGATATTCTTAGCATTAGAGTATTATTCCTTATTACCTTGGTAATAAACCAAGGATTTCTAGTTAGTTGTGTTGCCCCACAGGCTACAAGCAACCCTTTGGAACTACTTAAATATATAATTTTTATATTTTTATGTTTATTTATGAAACAGCCACCTCTTCTTGTGCTGCAGGCCACCTCCAAGATGTGCCACCATGCCTGTGGAGATGTCTCAGGTAAGATGGCCCTCTCCTGTAGCCCCATGTAGCACCAGCCACACCTTAGTGCCCACCTGCCACCCCTCCAACCCAGGCATCCCTCAGTTAGCCTATGACCACCAGGACAAGCCAGAGGGACAGATCCTGCTCCCAAACCCCACTCTGATCTACATGCCAGTACTATCAGTATCTTTCATGTTATTCTTGCCACTCAGGCTGGGCTGTTACTGCCTTCTTCATGTTACACTGTTACATTCAAGCCTTTTCAATAGCTGGTAGATTCCAGAGTTCACATTTAGTCCCACTGCAGTCTCCAAGCCACTCTGTTACTTGGCTGGGGGGGTTTTGTGTATTTTGTTTTGTTCTGTTCTGTTTTAGTTTGGTTTTTGATCACAAAGAGGGTGGGAACTTCCAAGCACCAATAAAGCGGGAAAACAAGGCAGCAGAATCAGTCTGCCAGGGAGGCCAGCTCCAACAACCTCAGCAGGGAACTTTGCTCAGAATTAGAAAACATTTCTCATTCCTCAAACAGATGGCTGCATTTCACACTCAAAGTCCCAACGTCATATTGCCCAGGATGTGGGGTACATCCCCAAAGGGCTTCTCAGAAGCCCAGTGTCCAGCTGCAGCTCCAAGTGCCCCTGGGCAGCAGGGAATGGCTCTCTGGCACAGACCCTCAGTGCTGGTGGTAGCTAAAAAAACCCTGATGAGTTCAGCCAAGCAGCTTTTCCCTGGAGCTGTGGGTCCTTGGAGGAGAGGGCCTGCACCAGCTCCTCCTCCCATTGCTCCAAATCCACTGGGCAGGTGTGGGATGTGGGCTGTGTTGGATGCCCAGCAGCTCTAGGTGCCTGTGCCTCCAGCAGCTTCTTCACAGTTTCCATTGGGGGAAAGGCTGGCCAGAGCCACTTCTTCCTCAGGGTCTTGCAGGTCATCTGCAGGGAGCAGAAAGAGGTCAAGGCAGACCTGAATGGAAAACCCCTCTTCCCAGAAAATGCAACTTAAGATGAAAAAAAAGCATGGGCTGAAGCAATTGATATATACTCACAACCTAAGCACAGCTGATTTTTTTTTTTTCAAAACTGATTTTCATTTTGTTTTACAAACTTAACATTGCTTCAGCAAATAGAGCAAAGGAGCACAGGGCCTGGCTCATGGCCTCCTGAAGTCTCAGCAATCTCAAAACAAATTGCATGGCCACAGTGTATTGCTTGCCTGGCACTGACAGCAAGATCAGGCACTTCCATTTTCTGACCATGGAGAGTGAGTCTCACAAGCCTCATATGTCTCACATGTCTCAAAGCTGCATAAACTGGGCATTCATTTCAGTTGTTTTGTCTGACTCTTATGCTCTTTAAGTATTTTATATATTTAAGAGGCATTTGGACAAGGCCCTTAATAACATCCTTTAAAATCTGGTCAGCCCTGAAGTGGTCAGGCAGTTGGGCTAGATGATTATTGTGGGTCTCTTTCAAGTGAAAATATAACATTCTAGTCTAGTCTAGTCTAGTCTAGTCTTTCTTTTTACAGTGAAGGAGCTTTCCCTCCTCTTTGTGCTTCATAGTACAACCTGGATCTCCACACCACAAGCCTTGTAGCCTCCTGCATGAGGCACTCCTGCAAAAAGAAAGTCACTGCTGGGAACTGCAAGCCAAAGTGCCAACCATGCACAAAGGCTGAATGCTATGCTATGTGTTACCTGAACAATTTCCTTTAGAACTGGGGAGCCCACAGCTGACTGCCCTCTCCCTTCTCTCTGCCAGCCCCAAAAGCAAATGTTTTGGGAACACTCCTTCCACCCATGTTTGCAAGAAAACATCCCATAATATCAGGGTGCTTCCAATTCATTGATTAGACGGAGAGTAGTTCTGCTTCCAGACATTCAAACAAAATGCAGCTGAGGTCAGCAGAGCTTCCAGGGATGTATTTGTCCATCAGACTCAGCATGATTTTGTTTAGACAAGCAAAAGGTCAGAAAACAAGGAAATGGTAAAAAAGCAGACACATGTGCTGGTTGTCTTCAGGTTTGGGCTAAACCACAGCAAGGTCAACTGCAGAGGTGGAAGTAGCTGGAAGAGGCTACCAGCAAGGGGCTTGGGCACCAGAACGACCAGGGAATTATGAGGAACTTCTGACAATCACAACAGAGTACAAGGGAGGGAGCTGGGCATACCTTTGTGAATGTTGTTTTCAGCTTTTGCTTTGTAATCTTTTCTCCAGCTCCTCTGGTTCCAAGAAATGCACTGCAGAAAGGATGGCAGCCTCCACCTCTCCCTGTCTTTCATGTCTTCTGAATAAACCAGAGAAGATGAGTTCAGACTGGTAGCAGGTCAGCCCTGCTTCTTCTTCACTTCTCCCTCCATGAGCCTGGCAACAAAACCAGGTCCTAGCAACAAAACCAGGTCCACTTCACAAAACCCACCACTGGAAAGCACAGAGCAACTCCTGGCAGTCCTTATTTTTGGCTGAAACCTCTCTGCTACCCTGGAAATTTGTCCCTGGTGTCATTTTCTACTTTGCCACCTCACTGCCAAAACCAACCTGGATGTGGCAGCTGAGAGTGAGCAAGAAACCTGTCAGGAGCTCAGCTGGCACATGTGGCGAGGCTGGGGACTGACACAGAGAATTCCCACAGAATGAAGTTTTCCTTTTGCATTGTCACACAGCTTCTACCATATCAACCTGTTTACTGCTCCCTGCTTTATTAAGCAATTCCTCCCTCCCATGGAGACCTGCTGGACACGGGGTCTTGCAGCAGTACACTGAAAACTGCAGCTGTAACTGCTTGCAAATTGCAGAGAGCATGTGGTCAATGTATGGTAATTATTCTAGAAGACAAGTTACTACAGACTTTCCAGCCATTTTAGTAAAACACTACAGCAGCCTGTAAAATACTACAGCAGCATAATTTTATATGGTGTCCAACAGCAGCAGTTCAGTATCCCCATTGAAATATCATCCAGCCTTTCACCTCCTAATCAGATAACAAATGATAAACCACTTCAGTGTCCTTCACTTTATCGAGCCATTGCAACACCAAAGGGCTTAGTGTCTTTCTGGCAGTCAACAAACAAAAATCTCCAGTGCACTGCCTGGGGTGCACTGCCTGAAGTGTTCAACTGCTCTTTGGAGGCACAGCTATGCTTGAGATCCCTCTGTCCAGGTGGAGATTTTGGAAGGCAAAGCTCACAGAAGTATGGAAAGGAGTTGTCCCTGCCTAAGGTTGAACCCTGAAGGTGATGAGTGTCCTCATTACACACACTGGGACACTTACATGACTCAGAACCAGGCAGAGCATCAGAAGTGAGTGAGCATACAAAGCAGGTTATAACACCCAATTCAGCTCCTCCTGCTTCTCATTCTCCACAGCCAGCCACAAAAATACATATACTGAGCCAAGCACCAGTGAAGTGCCAAGGCAGAAAAAGGTATGCAGGGATGATTTTCTGCCTCTGCAGCTGCTCTCCCACCAGACTGCTACAAATAGAACTGGAAGATTCACAGGTGTCTGGGAGCACACCAGAAATTCTTGTAGCAGGAACAATATGAGGAAGACAAAACATGTGAAAGGAGAGAAGCTGGAAAGAGGATTGTGTGCCTCAGTAGAGAGGTGGCAGAAGACAGCCCTGTGCCCTTGCCACCAGCCACCTCAAAGCTTCTCAACATTCAGATCCAGGATTCTGGGCTGAGCTGATAGAAAGAAGCCCCTGAACTGCAGCCAATCATCCCCATGTGCCAGAGATCCCAGGAGACCCTGTCAACCCTGTGGTGCTGAAGGCAAGTGGCATGATCCCTTGAGATAAAGCCAGCAAGACAGCAGAACACCCAAGCCCCTGGAAATGCTGGGGAGCAAGGTAAAAGTGGGAAAAAATGAAAGAAGGGAGGAGGAAAGGGAAACAGCCCAAGACAAACAATGCCAAAGATTAAAGTGTTTTATGTGGCGGCTGCGAGAGCAGAGCCTGCCGGGCTGCCCATCACCCTGCATTGACACAGAAATCCAACTCCCCTTTCACCCCAGGGCAAATGCTGTTCCTCAGGCCTGGCTGACACCCAGCTTTCATCCTGCCATCCTCACACTGACATATCATTTTACACACAAACAACTACTTGCTTTTGCTACTTATTCATTATGCAAAATCAGCACAAGCATCTTCCTCCTACAGGAAGGTCAGGTCCTGCCTGCACCCTATGGCACAGGCCACATCCCAGTCCTGCTTCCCCCAAGAACACACATCCAATAAGCATGGGAGGCCACAATGTCATGGCTGTCAGCTGCCATATCCCTGTTATCCATGAGCTACTCTAGTGTTTCCCAAACTGCTGGGAAGTTTGTCCGCCCTGGCTGACAGATTTGGGAACCTCACCAGAAAGACGCAGATCCCATTGGAAAGGCTCTGATCCTACCAGTATGAAAGAAATTTCATTGGGAAAAGGCAGATCAGATTGTGCATCTGTAAAGATCCCATCAGTAGTGAATGGTCCAATTCCAATGGGAAAAGCCAGATCCCATTGGGTCAGGAGAAGCTCCCATCAGAAATTGTCAGATCCTAATGAGAAAAGCCTGACCCCGTTGTAGGGGAGATCCCATGAGGAGAGATCAGAAGCCATTAGGATAGGGTAGATCTCACTGAGAAGGGGAATATCCCACAGGAAAACGGAGGAAATCCCACTGTAAAAACCGGGCCCCGGGTGAGGGAGGGAGGGAGGGAGGAAGGAAGGGGTCCCCCAACCCTGGTACCTGCGGGGTGCTGCAGAGCAGCCCGCAGGGCGCGGCAGGCGGCGGCACGGCAGTCGCCGGGGCTGCCCGGGCTGTACCGGGCCGCCTGCACCGTGCCGGGCGCCGGGAAGTGCCGCCGCAGCGCCGCGTCCAGCACCGCCGCGTCCTCTCCGTCCCCGCCAGGCAGAAGGACGCCCACGACGGCGGGCGGCGGCCCCGCGGGCAGGCGGCCGCACACGTCCCGCACCACCTCCCGNNGGCGCCTCGTCGTCCAGGAGGTCGCGGGCGAAGGCGGCCAGCGCGGGCGCCGCCGGGGCCCCCTCCGCCACCTCGGCCACCAGCAGTACTGCCCGCCGGCCGCCCGCCCGCTCCACCAGCGTCCGCAGCTCCTGCAGGTCCGCCGCCGCCATCCCCCGCCGTGCTCCCTGTCCGGCCCGCATCCGCATGTTCCCCGGCCCCGGCTCCGCACCGCCCACTGGCCCGCACCCGCCCCGTCACCCTGCACCAGCCCCGGGCACCAGCCCCGGGCTCGCGCAGAGCAACACCCCGGGGCAGCGGGGCGAGAGGGTATCAAGGATCCCACCCCGCTTCCAGCCCCGTCCCGGACCCACACAATCCCGCGGGGTGAAGAGCCCCTGCCTGCTGCCGGGTAGGCACAGCAGAGAGGGTAGTAAAGAGCCCCAGATCTGCCACACGACCAGATTCAGAGCCATCGCTCTGAGACAGGCTGGTCTTCTTGCCAATGATGAGTTGATAAAATTCAGGCAAAAAACTGCACTGTGAAGGGGCTTAAAAGGTGAGAGGGGGATGAGACGAGGCCGTGGTGGCTGCAAAGTGGGACACACACGAGGTTATGACAGAGGGAGGGAGGGAGGTGTCCTTGGGGCATCCCCAAGGTGTCCCCTATGGTGTGGCTTCTCAAACCCCAGAGCAGCAATAGAGTGGCCTCTCTGGCATCATGTGCACTATGCTGCTGCACAGTCTACCCAGGCTATAGCCAGCCCTGGAAATGAGTCCTCTTTGGGAAACAATTACACCTCAAAGGACATACCCACCCCACTAGTCACAAGCACATACCTGAGCTGCAGTCCCCACACCACATGCTGCGTCTCTTAGTCCCTTCCCAAGTGCCCTTTGACTTGCCTTCTGCCACCTCCATGCAAAACACAGCCTGCAGTCACAGGCCCACAAGCATCAACATCACTACATCCCATCAAAGCACAAATGTTTCCAGGGATATGTGTGGAGCTTTAGTCAGGGCTTCAGTGCTGGCACTTGTTACACGTATCTCTGCCAGCCAACAGTGAAGGAAAGCCATTGTGCCCAGCCCTGACACTTGCATGGGGAAGTTCCAATCCATGGCATGCAGTAAGCACCTCCCCTATGCCCTATCAGAATAGGCTCCTCCAAACCAGTAATGTCTTATCGCAGGAACCTGGGAAGGGATAAACAGCTCAAAGGTGTAAACGGCCAGAGTCACCTTGGCCAATTGCTCTCTGAGGATTTTTGGAGCCAAATCATCTCTTGTGGGATGAGTGGAAGAGTCACTGAGTGTACTGGGTGTGAAAGCAGAACCAAAACCCACGTGTCTGTCCTGGATCAGTGATTCCCAACATGTCTGTTGGAATACACTCAGCCACAAATGTGGCTGAGCCATCGTGCCTGCTGCCTGCCCATACTCATGGCCATGTGTCCCCAAAGCCCAGCAGATCAGCAGCCACAGTAGAAGGGATGTGCCACAGGCTGATCCCCAGGAACAACAGCGGTGTGGCAGCTTGGAAAGGTCACAGTGTGGCACCAATTTTAATCCAAGGAAAATATATCCCCCAGTATGGCAGGCTTAGCAAACACTGCCCCAGGCTAGTATCACGGATGAGGGCTTCAAGAGAGACTTTCTGCTCTGGATCCTAGCAAAAGTAATTTACTCGTGGACAAGTGCTGATAAGCAAATGGGACAGGGTGAAAAGGGGAAGGTAAAACAGAAAGATTAGGCTCCTCTTCCAAAGATCAGGGTTTACAAGAGCCCATGCCCCATACCAGTGTGGTAGCCCTGAGAGTAGCTGTCAACATGGGAGGGCTACAAAGTCAGACATAATTCAGTAGCCAGGTCTGGCCTTAGTGTTGCCCATATTTTGTATATACAAGGATTTTTTCCTCATCTGTTCAGAAGCCTGTTCACGGTTCTATGGACAAAAGTCCAGGGTATAATCAGCATCATGAGTTGTATCAGCAGCAGGAGGGACAGGAACATGTGCTAGTCCCCAGAAACCCTCATCTCTCTGGAAAACTGCCACGAGATCCACAGAGTGTTTACACTCCTCATGAGCTGCCAGCATCGCCTGTGGTGTGGTGGTACTGGTTAAAGCCTGACTGATGTGCAGACCATTACAGCATGGCTCTCACAGAGCTCTTCCAGAGCAGCACTATGCCAGTGACTTGCCTAGAGATGCCAAGATGCCTCAGGCATTGGGAAGCTGGCTTTCTAGCTGGCAATTTCCCAGATTTATGAAGATAATTCTTGCAGAGAAGGTATAGAAAAAATTGGAGTTTTCTTCCTAATTCAGGTACACCACTGGCTACTTCTCTGCAGTGGCCTCAATGTTCAAACTGCCAGCACAGCCACTAAAAACTAATATTTGGGACCACGTAGAGCTGTTCTTCATGGCCACTGCAATTCTTTAGTTTATTTTGGGTACACGTGTAACACTGCCAGCACAGGCTGGTTGGAAAGGTGAATGTCACCCACAATACCCAAACAACCTTGTTTACATTTCTTTACTCATTAACAGGGGTAAGATCTAACACATACAACTCCCTTTGTGTTACTTAAAGAGGTACAACTCAAACAGTTCAGAGGCAGTCATGACCTCAGCAGCATTTGCAGTCCTCCACAAAATGTCTTCAGAGCCCTGTCAGGAATCTGAGCAAGAACTCAGATGTATTTAGAAGACCTGACGCTCCATCAAACATCCATCTGACAGTCACAGTTGTAGAGAATCACTATAGACAGCCCTAAGTGAGGGTCATCACATCTCTTACATATGCTTTAGCTGTCTAAAGCAGACAAAACATCTATTAATTTTTTGACTTCAAAAGAGGAGTGAAGATGCTTTGTTCAAAGAAACAAATTTGGCACATGTATTAGTAATGCCTTGAAACCTAAACAACAAAAAAAGGTCCACTGCATTAGAGCCTGCATTTACCAAGATTAACCTTCTGAAGAGAGTAAAAATAGAACAGGGATAAAGGATTCTTGTGCCAGTTTTGATGACAGAAGAGCAGAGAGACTGAATAAGCAAGAAGGAATCTGTAGGAGCTGTTCTGAGCCTGATGTCCGATGACCCAGCCCAGCTCCTTAAATTCATCCTTTCAGTAGCTTTGGTGCTCACAGGGACACTTGGAAAAGCCTCTGAGCCAGCTAGGAGCTGGAACTGGCTGAAGACGAGCTAAGCCTCAGCAAACCTTTGTACATTTGCTCTTCCACTGATTTGTTTTCCAAACTTGCTTCAATTATTACTTTGAAAAAACATATCCTTACTAGATGCTGGAAAGCACATGCTTTACTTGTGTAGCACTACCAGCGGTTTCCAGGGCATTGCCGCAAGGCACCAGCACTCACTGAGCTCTTCACCCACGGAGACCTCCTTGGGTTGCCCAAAGAAGTAGCAGAGGAGGTAACTGTGAGAGAAGAAAATACCCCAAACCCCACTCCTGCCCCAAACATCCCAGTCCTACTCATTCTCTTCTAGCCTGTCTCCTGTTCATTCCTCCATGGCTCTTCCTGTTTCCTCCACTGACCTTCCCCAACATTCTCTCAATCTTTCTGTCCCCTGAACCCAAAGACCTTCCCACTTTTCACCCACTGGAGCTTGAACTTTGTATCAAACCAGACAGGAACCCTTTCTGTGATGAGTTCAGTCACAACTGAATCCAAACTGGATGGTCACACTGTTCTGACCCATGTCCTTTTGCCCCAGTTCCAGCCACCTCCAGGGCCAGCTGAAGCACCCCAACTTTTGGTCCCAAGGCAGCCTGTACCAGCTCAGCCCTGGCCTGGATCCATCCAAGTCACCACAGCCCTCTGGACTCCACTCAGGGGAGGATACACACCATAAGCAAATAAAGCTGGGAAGTCCCTGGCACTCTACTTCTGGGACACAGCCTGGTTTCCTTATGGGGAACTTCAAACTTTTTTCTTGTCTCTTTTCTCCAAAATTCTATTCCCTCTAAAAGTTGCCCATCTCTGCAGTTGTCCTAAGTTCCCTCATGTTTCCTTGAGTCACCGTCCCCGTCTGGATGGCAGAGGGGCATAGGAAGGTATGGCTGAAGAGGAGGATGGAAACCTGGCACAGGGCCATGTGCCAGAGAGCCCAAAGTGTTGGTCAGTCCTGGTCACACAGTAAGAGGGATGTCCTTCCCTGCCCTCTTAGAGAGAGATGGAGCCAGCCTATCAGCCTATTCCACTCTTGAATCTTCAACTGGAAGATGTTAAAGAAGTGGCAATGAGCATGAAATCAGACCCAAGGACCAAGCTGGCTCTTCTGGCCTTTTTTCCTGTCTGTCCTCAGCTGGATCCTTGCCTTCAGTTTGAAAACAGGACCCAAGAGTAGTTGTTCACAGCCACCAGTCTCCATTCTTTCCCAGTACACACACACCTTCGACATCAACAGTCCAGCTTTTCTGCACTTACCTTTTGCAGCACCTCTTAGAAATCACCTCGGACCTCACCAAGCTGGGGGGCAATAGCTGGGACCACTGCACGCAGACACAGCCCCTCCTGCCTCCCTAACCCTGCCTTGTGCATTCTCCTACTTCCTTCTCACAAAGCCCCTTCTTGGCATGGCCAAGCTCCCAGGTTCTCAGAACAGCTCCCTTTTATAAGGCAAAGAGCAGATCCACAGCATCCCTTGAGTTACTGGAATGACCAGAACAGGCCAGTGTGGAACTGCCTGGTTTGCCAGCCCTGAAAGAGGCCACAAAGGGGCCCTTCTCTAAGAAGGCCCTTCTCTTCTTCACTCTAGGATTTCTCTGTATCCACCCAGGATTTGGTGGAGAATGCAGCAAGGATGTAGCTTGAGAGCACCCAGGGATGGCCTTCTGCCTCCTCTCCTCCTCAGCTCTGTGGGTGACCATGCTCCTCGCTGTCCCAGACGCACATTCCTGTGGCTGTATCACTTGCCCTTGCAGGGCATTCCTGTGCTCCCAAGCTCTGGCCAGGATTTCAGCCACATCTCAGAGTTTCTTCCCCCTTTCATCTTGACAGTGCCCCACATCAGCCTGCACAGAAGTGCCTGGACAAAGTACAAATATGCTGCCAGAAGAAAAACTTGAGAGCTGCATGGACTAGGCCTGGATTTGGGTGGTTATCTGTGTGTTTCAGATGCTACAGGAAATAATAGAGACACAAGACCTTGTCGTGGCTTCTTGCTTTAAGGATGTCCTAACATGCTGATCTTTTAAAGCCAAACTTTCTTCACTCACAAACAGCCTGTACGTGTCTTGCTTTGACTCAAGGGAACTATTTCTTCATTAGCTTGACCAAAAACCAGTGTCCTCAGTAATGAAAGGCAGAATTCATCTTGTGGAAATGCTCGTGGAAAGTCTCTTCCACAACAGAACAACTGGGTCACCTCATTCCAAGTCTGCCAAGCACCAGCATCACCCAAATGCTTATAGCAAGGTTGATTTGCTTCATAAAGCCACATCCTTACGGATCTAGAAAGAATCTGAATTTTAAAAATAACCTGAAGAATCCTTTCTCTGACAAACATTGGTTTACAGGATCTGTACCGCCCTCAAATCCCACCCCTTCTGTACCATACTGCACAAACCTGCAGCTTCAGCAAGTTTTGCAATCTTAGATAAAAGCTTTAAAGCTTATAGATAGATACACACAGACACAGAGAAATTAGATAAATATCAGGTGTTTAATCCTTTTTTTGATGATAATGAAGATCTTAGGATGACAAAAGATCTACAAAAAACACCAGAGAAAAAATACATATAAACTCCCAATGCAAAAAAGTGCAGCTACCTATAGTGCTTTGCCATCCCCAGAGAGGATGGGAAATGAGTTCAGCTATTAAGTGGGTAATTAATAGCTGAACTCATTTCAGCTATTTAAGTAAATAAATATTCTACTGCTCCCACAGTTCCTCCCATCCAAAATAACCCATCCCAGAAACTCAATCTGCTGGATGTGTACTCGCTTGTACGTAAGGTCAGCTCCCTGCTACAAAGAACCCCGGAGAGTTTCAGGAGCTTTGTTCCTGATGAGAACCATGTACTAAAGATTCCTGCATCCAGGTTCTCCTGGGAAAACACGGTCTGAGGCCTTAGTCTTGAGTTTCTCTCACTATTTCAGTTTTGGGACAGTTTAAAATCTAGAAGCTTTTGGCCTGCTCTGATTCCCTCTCTGCTGACAGTTTTCTTAGAAACAGGTTTCTTAGGGACATTTTGATAATCAAGCAAGGCATTTAATGCAAAGCACAAACCCAGTGACTTTTGATAAAAATTTCCCGGGGCAGATTGTTCAACCAATGCAGCAAAGAACTTTGAGCTTTGTGGCAAGGACAGTGCGATGCTGAGGGCGCACTGTCCCCTTCTGGCAGCAGCCACACACTGAATCTCATCCATGCAGAAGGTCTAGGCAGACAAGCAAGTCAGCAGGAAGGCAGTTTTCTGCAAAGGGACATCCAGCAGGACAGTGCTAAAACCAACCTGACAGATTCAGCTGCCCAAGGGAATTCATTCTCCATCTGTCTTTGATACTTTCTCTTGCCTACGTTCAGGCAGAACTCGGCAGTATCTGAGCTCCGGGAGTGAAATAACAAATGGCTCCTGGGAGTCGACTTCTAGGGGAAGAAACACAAATGATAGAACCTTTCAAAGCTAAAGCCTATGGCCACCCAAAAAAGGATGGCACATCCCTCCAATGAAGAACTCAGGGCCAGTGAGGCTGTGGAGCAGTTAACATCATCACAGAAAGCTCCAGCAGGGAGTCAGTACTGCAGCTCTTACAATGAGCAGCATTTCCACTGCCATGTGTGTTTTGGGGCAAGGTAGACCCAACACCACCTGACTTGGAAGAGGGAACACACTTAGCTTGGACACATTGCCCATGCCAGCATGTAAATCCTCATTCTCATTTCTGGCTCATACTGCCTGCAAGCTTGTTTTCCCTCTTGTATCTGAGTCCAGTCAACAAGCACCACTTCTGTCTACACTGTCCCTCAGGCTCTGTCCTGAGCTTGTTTTTGTGTCCCTCACCCCTGTGTCTAGCTGTGTTACCCAGTTACCTTCATGGCAGTTCAAAGCTTCTCTCAGTGCCCTACAGGCAGCTCTCTTTGCCTCCAGGACACCTCCAGGCTGGCCTGGGCTGTAAATTGCAGTCTCTACAGTCAGTTGCAGGGCCCCATCCAGCACGCACTGCATTCTCCTCAGCGCTCTCACTGCCTGGTCCAGCTGCTCCTGGGAGTCAGGACGGATCATCACAAGCACCAGCACATCTGGCAGGCAGGGGAGGAGGCTCCTCACATCCCGGACAGCTTCCTCCAGGTGATCCCACTGCATGAGCCTTTTCAACACGCTGGCTTGCCATAGCATAAAAATGAGATGTGGGGGAACCAGGTCCTCCTCTTCCTTTCCCTCATTCTCTGGCTGCTGTGGTTTGTGCTTGATGTCCCCTGTGCCACACAGGTCCCGGGTAAAATCCACCAGCAATGAGGGAGCTCTTGACTCAGCATGGTCCACCTCCATCACCCCCACCCGTCCGTTCCGGCTCCCCAGCATGTCCAGTAGGTTGAGGAAATCCCAAGTGGTTCTGTCCACGAAGGAGGCCGACTCCTTTGATGCCATAGCTTCCTCTCACACGTCTGTTTACTGTGCTGCTGGGGAAAGGAGTGGAAGTAGCAAAGGCAATTGTACAGCACAGGCTCAAAACAGACAACACCTGCTGCTCTGAGCAGCCAACGCTGGGTTGGGTGGGACCAAATGAATGGGAAAATGGCAGTTTCGATACAAAGATTCACAAATTGCAGCCATGTGCTTTTTGGGGTTGGAGCTCTCAGAAAAAGGCCTAGTACCTTGGCAGTCTGGTACAATAGAAAATTATGTATTTTTGGGCATCTTGTATCAAACTCAGGACTTACTACCTTCTCATCAGCAAAACCCAACTATATGATAGTGGGCACAAGCCTACAAACCTGTTGTTTCAGGTTCATTTTGCTCATTACATTTCCTCCTCCTTCCTCTGTAATGCTTAAAGCTGGAAATCCCATTCATCCCTCTTTGAATCCAACACATCCAACCTACTGGTAGTTGTGGAAGACTAAAAGCCCTACCTGACCTCGCCCAATATCCCATAAGCTGCAATTTTCTCTATACACATTGAAAAAATGCAGTTTTCCATGGCAAAGGCTCTCCTGCTGTGAAGGACAGCACTGGCAGCAGGCTTAGGTCTTTTAAGTCCAGCAAAATAATTTCTAGATCAGAGCTGAGTAGTTGGGTCAAGTTTTTTAATTCCAATTAAAAGCAAAGTTTTGATTTACCCAATAATGTATACTGCACACACAACTACTCCACCTCTTTCAGAAGGAAGAGGATTAGCTGTGAAATACCAGCCCACTGCAGGAGACTTGCAAAGCCAACAGCTCAGAGGGCTCCATGACACACACTGGCAGCAGGGCCAGGCAGGGAGAAGGAAGCTCTCATGCCCTGGGAAGGAGGGACTGCACTGGAGTGGGCTCAAAATGTGGTTGAGCCAACAGACTCACCTGCCTGACCGACTAGGGCTGCATTGAAAATGATGGAACTACTTGGTGTACGTGGAACTGCTCTCAAGAGGGTATCCACAAGTCATTTAGGGACTGTGACATCAGCAGCAACCATGACAACCTGTACCTGCCTCAAACCTCCCTTTAAACTACCCAGTATTTTGGGGGGATTTTCAGAGATAAGAAACTAAGCCTAGCACTTCATGACTGTAAATTCATTTTTCACCACCTTATTGTTCAGCAAAACTAAAAGAACTACGCAAGTGCTGAGAAGATGCTCGCTGTCCTACATGACATGCTGGGATAAGGCTGGCCAAGAAAACACCGTTAACACTTGGGCACCACAGAGCCGTGCAATGAAAATGTGTTTAAATTATTTACACAAAGCAGACACCACAGGCACACGTGCTGCCCAGGAACATGTGGGCTCATTATCAGGCATACTACCAAAACTACTATTGTGAGATGTGAGAGAGGCTTTGCACCTGCCAGGATTTAGTGTCTCCGTCTGTGCTGTCAACTCTGATACACCACTGAGAAAGGGGTCTCTCAAAATTGGTGGAGGCAATAAAACCAGAAATATACAAAAGTTAAACAGATTCTCCATTTTATTTTGAATAAAAATTTAGATCCTAGATGGATACAGCATCTGTAAAACACAAAACCAGACAGAATCACATTAGAAATCTTGTATTCAAACACGAGTTTTGCAGTTACAATCTACACCATGAATCTCTTCAACTGCTATTAAAGCAATCCCCAGTTTATACAGAAGAGTGTGAGAATGACTTGCAGGAGCACTTCGCTGGTGGCACAGATTCTGTGGCAGCCAGTCCTCCTGTGCACCAACAAGAGTTCCCATGGCTCTGGACTTCAGGAATTATCTGTGCTGCTCCTACTGGGCTTTTTCTAAGGCACAGGAGAGAGACAGAAAGGAAGGACTGCACCCCTCTTGCACTGCTTTTGACAACATCACTATGAAAATATTACATCACAACTCTGGATGAGAGACCTAAAAGGACAGCCCCACTGAAGCCCTGTGGCTAAAACACCAACAGTGGGAACAGGTGGGAGTGGCCATCACAGGACAGCACCGCCTCAGTTAAAACATTTGGGAGGTAAGAGAAAAATCAAACAGGTAGAGGAGAAGAAGGATGCAAAAATATACAGAACAGATTGGTGGAAAAGAAATCAAGGCAGCTTTAGAAAGGAGTCCTGGAACTTGAAGAGCCTGTCCAGACAACCTGGGCAACCACACAAACCCTTGACAACGAGACAAATCCCCTCAGCATAGGAAGCCAAGAAAAAGCCGTTCTAGGCTCCAAAACAGTCACTGAGCCATGCTGAACACCCAACAGCAACAGAACAAAACCAGAGTTCAAATGTTCCCTCATACTATGTGGAACTAAAAAGCACCCCAAAAACTGCCAATAAATATCTTGCTACTAAACCACATCCACTTACCACCCGGATTCTGTGTCCAATGGCCTTGGCAGGAAGGTTGGAGCGGAACTTGGCACGCACCATGCCACTGTTCCCATGGGCGCGCGTCACCTTCCCCCAGATCACGCGTGTCCTGTTGGGTTTGCCTCCGGGGGTTACCGTGTTGCTGGGGAAAAGGAGGCAAAGAACAGCTCAGCAGGGCAGTCACAGCTCTGCTGTCACCAGCAGTGATCATGTGGTCTTCTCTAAAGCACCTCAATAATTTAGCTCCATAGCCATCTTTAACTAGAGCAACGTCTACTTTTATTTACTTGTGAAATTTTCCCGCCTGGGATTTTCACCGTACCTTTCAAAGGCGTAATTACAGCTTGTAATTTATCAGAAATCCCACCAGACAACTACTAACCGCTTACAAAGCTCAAAAATTCGGAAAACACTTTTGCTAATATGATGAAACTTAAAAATCAACAGTATGAAATTGCCAACATCTTATTTCTCCAGACACACTGAAGGCAGGAGAAGAACAGGCCATTGGGATAGATGGCAGAAACTGCCTTAAATAAAGAGCCATGTGCCATGCTGGAAATGATGGTGGTCAAGTTACCAGTTTCATCACTTTTATTCAAGGTAATTCTGAACTCTTAACAACAGCATTCCAGAAAAAAAAGGAAGTGAAAATAAAAGCAGCTGTTCCCAAGGTGTCTACCAACGCCAGCAGAGCAGAAGTGACAGATATTGCTCAGACATGGGCACACAAAAGTCAGAATACAAATTCATCCAGGCTTCACAAAATCACTTTACTGTTTAAGTAACTCAACAGTCCAATGTATTTAACACAAATTCACCCACCTCAATTTACTCCATCAGCCCACCTTCAGTTTTTGTCCACCTTAGGCAAAACTTGTTTCTCATCCCACTTGCTCTCTAACATATCTGCTAGCATTTACAAAACCAATACAGGAATTGACTAATTCAGCACAAGAATAAAACATTACTTACTTTTTAGCTTTGTACACATAGGCACACCTCTTGCCCAGGTAGAAGTCTGTCTCCTGACGGGCATAAACACCTTCAATTTTCAGAAGGGCCGTGTGCTCCCGCTGGTTTCGGAGGCCACGTTTGTAGCCAGCAAAAATGGCCTTGCACCACAGCCTAAAGACAAGGAGAACATCTGCAAATTATAATTCACTCCAAAGTAACAAAAATAAAAACAAATAACAGGCTGTTTCAGCAGAGACTAATTCCACACCAGCAGAAATTAGCAGAGGAAGTAGCCGACTTTGCAAATCACTAAAAATACTTATGCTCAATGAACAGAGGAAAGCTGACTATGTGGAACACAAAGTATTTATGAGAACATTGCATTCTTCTGTTTGTCGTGAAGTCCCGGCACTACAACACTGGCTTCATACTAAGTTTCAAATGCTTCAGCATTAGCAGATACTGTTTCCAAATATCTACTAACACTGATGAGTAAATATCGCTTTTTCTCTACACACCACAGGAAGTCTCCTGCGTTGCAGTAACTGCTAGAGAAGGTAAGAGCTGCCCCTGGTATGTAGCCTCAAAGGAGTTACCAGCCAGACATCCATCCACTGGACACAGACACTGCAGAAACTCCCCAGCAATTCTTCAGGCACTGCCCACGTAAAGTCATTATAACAGAATCACGTTAGAAATCAATCCCTACATCCTTTAAGAAAATTCGGTGGCACAATAGAAAATTTACCCACAGGAAAAACACGTTGCTCCCTTTACTCAAGGAAACAATCTATGCCAAAGCTCCACTGTACATTGGAGATTAACAAACCCATAAATTTCACACTGCTATTTACTCACAGGCCAGGGAGAGCGTGGCACACCGTAACAGCAATTACAACCAGCTCAGGAAACTTCAGAATAGGGACACACAACTGTGGCGTTCAGCAGGGCCCAGCAGGACACTGGGCAGAGGAACACTGCTCATTGCCTACTGCTTCAACAAAGGAACCTTCAACAGCACCGAGCCGAGAGCCACCTCGGGCACTCACTCACCTCCCGGTCATGGTGTCCTCCCGCAGACCCGGTCCCGGCAGGCCTGGAAAAGACACACAGCCATGAGCCTCGGGCCGGCACCTCCACCCGGCCCGGCGAGCGGGACCCCGAACACCCGGGGGCTGCCCGGGAGCCACCCAGAGCTCCGGGAGCCTCCGCTCCCCACCACAGCAGCCGCCTCAGCCCCGCTCCAGCCGAAGGCCCCGACCCGCGACTGGGACCATCCGCCGCGCATCGACGCCATCTCGCTTTGTTCCCGCCCCGGACCGCGCCATCCGCCGCACCCCGGGAGCGCCGCGCCCGCCGGCGGCCTCACAGCGGGGGCAGCGCCCCCCGGCCCCGCTCCCGGCCCCCGGCCCCGCTCCACCTCACCCGCAGCGCCCCAAGATGGCGGCGAAAGAGACCCGCGCCGCGCTGCCTGCCGGGAAACGCGCCGCCAGGACCCGAGCGGGCGGCCCGAGTGCTGCCGGAGTAAGCAACACCGAGCTGAGGAAGTACCGCCCGTCCCGTGTCCCGTGTCCCGTGTCCCGTGTCCCGTGTCCCGTGCCCGCGTGCCCTGGGGGCGATCCACACAAGAGCGATCCCGGGCAGCCCCACTACGCAGGCACCCGACGGGCAGCCCCGCGAGGCCCCCGAGCGTGGTGGTTGCCATGGAGACGGGCGGCGCGTCCCGGTGAGGGCGGGACCGGGACCGGGACCGGGATCGGGGAAATGAGGGCAGATCCCGGTGAGAGGTTGAGGGGAGCGCGGGCCGGTCAGGGCAGGTGAATGAAAACGGGCCGCGGCAGTGGAACGAGCCTAGGGGCCTGAAGAGAGGCAGCGCCGGGGGAGAGAGCAGCCCTTGGTGTTCGGGGTGGGCTCCGGGCCCTGCCCGTCGTCCGATGTTCTCAACCTGAGTCAGTGAATCATCTCGACATTTATTTTACTTCTGATCTCGCCTTGGAGGCAGAAAACATATTTCGGCACTGAAATCCCTGCAACCAAGTCTCACATTCCTTTATTTTCCTAAATAAGATCTGGAAGCGTGTACTTACCCATTTGCTCACGTCAGGGTTATTCACTCCCGATTTCTGTCACTTCCCTCACACTGCCAGAAATTCAGGTGCATTTTCAGAGCACTTGAAGTGATTTAGGGGAAGGAAGGTGAAGGGAAGGGAAACCTTGAGAAACCTTGATGGTTCCTTTCCCTTTCCCTTTCCCTTTCCTTCTCTTTCCATCCCTTTCTTTCCCTTCCCCTTCCCCTTTCCTTCTCTTTCCATCCCTTTCTTTCCCTTCCCCTTCCTCTCTCCATTTCCTTCCCTTTCCTTGCTCTTCCTCGCCCCCCCCCCTTTTTTTTTAAATCCAAAAAGAGCACCTTGCTGTCCTAATATTTCCAGCAGGAGGCAGAGCTGTGTAAGGTAAGGCCACACCTATTTTGCTTTCCAAGAGACCTATCTTTGGTAAAAATGAAGTTACTTGTGATTTCTGGCTCAGCTGCTGCTCCTGTGGATATTCAGAACCTCTCTTTGCCAATCATTTGCCAAAGAGATCTGAAGGAGATGTGACATTCTCAGCTATGCATTTTCTCACTGGGATCCACTGGAGTCTCTTAACTACAAGGAATGCTGCACAAAATGCTGCTCTTGAATCCATTTTCCTTTATCAGGCAGCAGGGTGGGAGAAATGTACAGCCAGGACTCTCACACAGCAGAGGGAGTTGCAATCCCCAAAGGAACAGGAGGCCAGACCTTTTATACAGTTGCTTTAAAAATTATTACTTGATATGTTTTTCTTTCCCTTTATATAAGCAGGGAAAGAATGTCATCCAAAACTCATGGGGGAATACTTTTTAAAAAAATTATTATTAATAGAGTTTAATAAGGGAGTTCAACAAACACAGTAATGCAGGGTGATGCCAGTGGATGGTCTGAGGGGCACTGTGATGACACTAAAATCCAGAGCTCATATCTGTAGTGTTTGCTAATGCCCCAGACAGTGGTTTCTTTCTCATGTCCAACTTAACATAAGCCCAGACCCTACTGGCTTGGCACATGGACCTGCTGAGCAAGGATATGGATGTAAGAGAAGATACACAGGAGGAGCAAAGCAGCAAAGGGCCTTTAGAGAAACATTCCAGCTGCCAGCTGTCTTGAAGCATATTAACATCCTGAGTTAATTCTCTCCTGGTCAGAAGCTGCTGATGGAAAAGAGGAAAAGCTGTTGCATCCTTCTTTTTTTCCAAATAAGTCCCTTTTCCCTATAAGAGCTGCATGTGTTATTTTTTCTTCCAAAACTGCTGCTGTAATCATCTGTCACAGCTATCTCCCAACACATCTTTTTTCACCATATTTTGAGCATTATGACTCCACATGTAATAGATTATTCTTAGGTTGTTTAGACTCAAAAATATGGATCATGGATTTCTGAAAAAGATAAAAATGAGTAAAACATTGCAAAATATTTTATTAGTGCCTGTTGACTGGAGACAGTGCCTGACTTTCGTGTTGTAAAAATACTGCATCTCCACTTCTATAATTGATTCCAAGGTTGACAAGAAAAGTGATGGGTTTAGTGTATTATACAGATAATTTGCCTTTTTTTTTGTTTACTCTTTTATCACATTCCTATCTCAAGTTGTTACCTTCTTTTTTTATAATTAAGATAAAAGAGAGAAAAAAATCTCAGAAGCAAAGGGATGAAATCACTTCCTTCTTTGTCCTAGGTGACCACCAAAAGCCCTGCTCAGAGGAATTAGATGTAAGTGGGTACAAGTATAGTGAACACATTGATAATATTCAGAATCACTACTTTGCTGTTGTCATTTCCTGCCATGATTTCAACAAGCTTCTCAAAATAAATCAGGATGCCTCTGCCATTACCTTGGCTGAAAGGCTGTTCTGTATTTTCACCCATTCAGGAGTTAGAAACCTTATCATAATTGCCTGGTTTAGGGGAATTTACTCTCCTTTGACCCAGAGCAGTATTGTCCTTTAACTTAAATACCTCTGTCTCTCCCTGGTATCTGCCCTTGCTATGAATGTACTGAGAGCAATCCCAGTCACTGCCCTGTGCACACTTTCTAATCTCATCCCCAGGGAGAGCCGTGTCCTCTTCCAGCACATTTCAGCATTAAATAACTTCCTGCAACAGACAGGGACATCAGGAAATAAATGTGTGAAATCTGAGTTTGTTTGGAGTTTGAATCTTTTGTTTGTTTTACCTATTCTGTACCAACAGACATCAAATAAACCCGCACTAAAAAGCGGCTCTTCTTTTCTGCCAAGTGAAATTAACTTCATGGTCCACCTGTAAATTACATATTTTCTTCAAAAAAACAACAAAAAAGGAGGAGGACAAATGATAACTGCTGCAGAGATTCATAGCAAGTATGAATCTTTTTAAGCACTTGCTTATTAAATATCACTGATTTCCAGTGATGCAGAGCAAAGCTGCATCAAAACCTCTTTAATTTTCATAGAATATGGCCATGTCCTATGCTACAGGGACTGCCTGATGTGTTTCCTTGGCCTGCTTACAGGTTGAGCTGTAATATTTTGCAGGCTTAGGATATGTTTATGCAAGGGTTTTACAGATGGCACAAATCCAGTTGTAGGTAGAGCAGCCAGATTAAGATTTTGTTAGTGACTGTTGATACTTCCATTGCAATGACACTCAGGATCTCAGCCATCTCAGACTGCAGTTGTGCTATGTGTTGTACAAGAAATACCTGGTTTGTATGTAGAGGCTTTGGAGGGATTGTCCAATGGCATATCAAAGAATTGCAATTCTCAGAGAATTTTCCCATTATTGTGCAGGTGTTTTCTTAGGTATTTTTTGATTAATGGTGAATTTTCACTTTTCCTTATATATGCTTTTACAATATTCCATCTGTAGGAAAGGCAAAGGGGTGTTTAAGTCTATGTCAGAGCAGTTTCATGTTTGAATTGCAAGTTAAAATAAAATAATACAGAAAGTTAAAGATTGTTTACTCAGTCCTGGTATTGGTTCTTGTTTAACTTTCAGCATGTTAATATGGTAACAGTTCCTGCTGAGGGGGGACTGGGATCACAGAAGTGTGAAGGCTACACAGTAATACTGAGGAATGATTAGAGCATGAAGGTTCACCCCCATGTCCTTTATAGGACGTGGATTTATTTTTTTCTTTTAGAAAGGCACCTTTCTTCTGTCATTTCCCAAAGTCCACGATGAAGCACTGCTCCCCCCTGAACTGAATAATGAGGCACCTCACCCAGTTTGTGCCCTCCATACCCCTCCCCTTCTCAGCCTTTCTACCCAGACCTGCTGTAGGAGGGACCAGGACCTCTTTGTGTAGCGAAAGCTAAACATCCCAACTGTCCCTGAATGCAGCCATTAGCAGAGCACAGCTCCTCTTATAAACAGTGTATGGAAGGTTATAAACAAAGCCAGGGAAGTATATGTAAGGCTGCAAATAAGGCTATTTTGGGTCTACCTTTAGTTTAAACTACTGTTACTGACATTACTAACACCACAGCATTTTTCTGATTGGTATCTTTTATCTTTGTTCCTCCTAGCAAGAACACAGAGACTAAACAAATGGAAAAAATCACTCATCTGGAAGCTCTGATGTTTAGTGCTGTGCTGGAGAACTGTGTGGATCAACTTGCAATTCTTGGATATATCATGCCGGTTCCACATAAGGACAAGACAGACATCAACCATGTATGTGCCACTGCTTAAAAAGATGTATATCATATATATTTTTTTCTTTGTCTTGGTTTTATACCTTTTACCAGCATTTTAAAAAAATTAACTCAAATATATTTTCTGTGATTCTATGACTCTTGGGTGAAGAAACACAATAAAAGTGACCTAATTTAAATATTTATATTGCAGCATCACTGAGAAGCCTTGGTCAAGAATTTGTGCAAAGGACTCTTCTGATCCAAGATGAGGTTCCTAAGATTATAATTTTAAAATTTCAGTGGTTAGACAATAAGCAAAGAATTGGGGAAAAGGAAGCAAAACATATGTAGGTTCTTCTGTAGATACAGAGCTATTTTAAAAGTAGAAATGTATAGGTGATTTCAAAGTACTGAAAACCAGGTTAATTCTACTCCTCTCCAGGTCCATGCCAAAGATCCTTTTGTTCCTACAATGCACTGAGAAAGATGCACTTCAAAATATATTAGTAACTACCCTTTCTCAGTGATCATTAATTATTAGTTGATTTCTAAGAGGTGTCATAGCTAAGATGGTTGGGCAGAGATTTGAAGAACTGAGAATTCCTAATGCTCAGGAAGTTTGTTGCTGTGGAGGAAGGTGTTGTGACACTTCTGGTAGCTGTTAGACGTAGGAATCAGGATGGGACCATCCTGAGAGGTAAATGGCTCTAAGTACTGTGGTAAGTGACACAGCAGGCTCTTTCCAGTTCTAGCAGGTTTGAAAGCTTTTTAAGGTGAGCTCAAGAAAAAAGTTCACAACCAGGATGGAAATAAAAACCAGGATCTGAGTTTTGACATCTGATGATGTTCACTCTGTCTAATGTACCACTTAAGAATGCCAGAGGAAGTTAAATCAAATTTGTCTACGTGCTTCCTTTCCATATTACCTTTTCAAAAAACCCATGGCAAAGCCGCAGCAGCAGCTGGAGTTACAGTGAATTTCAGGGCAGGAACGATGCTGAGACTGTGCCATAGAGGGCGCTGCTCCCCTGAAAGACTCCTGGGAGCCGGCCTCAACTACTCCCAGAGGATGCTTCTCCCTCTCTTATGTGCCAGCAGCCAAACACAGAGAAAGAGCATATCTCATATCTCTGGGACAGCAGGAGTTGTCCTCTTCAGGCACACAGACTCAGCTTGATAGATCTACTGAAGGCACACGTAAATTACAGAGAAAACACCTTCGCTTTTTTCTTCAATCACAGATGCTCATTTTCACCAAGTCATTTGTCAGAACACAACTTTCCCACAGGTTGCAAACCCTGCTTGTGTTCTTAAAGATGTCAAAACAATTTGAGGAGGAAACAATTTAGAAACAAGAAAATGGCTTAGGGAAGCTACTTGCTAAATTTGGTGCTCTGTAATTTACTACTCCTCCCTGTTTCTCAGTTTACATTTGGCTGTTTTCATTGTATTTGTAGAAGACCTCTATTTGCAAAGTACCCTGGAGTTCTATCAGGCAGACAAATCAATGGCATCTTCAAAGACTGACATCTAAATTTCAGTTGATGACATTTTTGAGAGGATTAATCACAGTGTTGGCCAGCACCTCGCTGATTTTCCAGATTGGATGCTCTTGCACATTTCTTCACACAGTGCATGCCCCAGAGGGAGGCAGCCTTTCTATTTGCTGAATTTTGGGCAACAGACAAGCACTTAGGAGACTACACAGATGGTAACAAATGCAGTTTACAAACTTCTTGCTTTTACGTAGTTATTTGTTGATTATTAGTGTGTAAGTACCTACTGTTTACAGACAACCCAGTTATTGCCTGTCTTGAACTTTCCCAGACATTAAAAAACATCTATCAGAACATTCATAAAATCTACATGATATTAAAGCAGTTTGTTTGCAAAATTAGTTCTTTCTGAAGTACAGTTGTCACCAACCAGCTATTTAAGCTCTTTTTTTACTAATTAACAATGCAATTTTAATTGGACAGTGTATGTTTTGTATATGATTCATTTAATGTAAATTTAACAGTCTAAAAATTAAGCACATAGTCACTTAGCCTTCTTCTCTAGTCACTAATGAGTCAGGCACTGCTAGAGGCTGATCCATCCCAACCCAGAGCTGTCCAAAACACTCAGCATGAAGCAGTCCCTTGCAGTGCCCTCACAGACTGCAGCAGCACCTCCGACCTCTGACAGAGCCTTGCTTGACTTGCCTGACAAGTAACTTTTTGGAAGTACTCCTGGCATCCACAGCTGCTGCCCTGACCACTTGTTTTCTCTGCTCTGCTGGCACAAATGTGTGTGTGGTTGTGGAAGGATCTGGACTGAGAACTAGTGCTGCTAAAAATAACTTTTTTTTTTTCCTTTTTGCTGGAAAATGTTTCATCACAGTGAATTCTCTGTCTGCTTCCCCAAGCAGCCAGGGTGGGGAGCAGGCAGCTGTGAACAGGGATGGGGCTGGCAGAGACTGTGTTAGCTGCAGTCAGCAGTGCTGTTATGAAGTGTTCAGCCACAGAAATGCTGGTAGGCAAACAAGAAAATGTTCTCTTTTAATATCCCAGTGTATACACCTGCATTTTATACATAGCACATAAAGCAGAGAATTTCCTAGAAGCAAGAGCTTAGCTGATTTTATAGTGTGCTTTTGCATTTTTGGGGGCTTTCCTTTTTTGATGAAATTGTACTCAATCACAAGATACCTTTCCATGAAGGAGAGAGCTGCCAATATTTTGAATTTATCCTTTGAATTCGTGTTATATTTCCTCTGCTGTTACTCTCTCAAAAAACCTGCTAAGCAGATAGCAGACAGAAAGTCTATTGCAGTTATTTCCACACAGCTCTAGTTATAACAATTATATTGTAGGGAAAGGTTGTGGTGACAGGCAGTGGGAAATGTCTAAGATGGAGAGAAGGGGGAGGAGAAACAGGCTAACAGTCTTCCACTTCGTAAAAACTGCTGCAAAAAAGGAGGGAACGACTTGTTCTCTGTGCCTGGAGACCAGGACAACAAGCCAGGAGTTGAAATACTGTTGAGGAGAAAAAACTTTTCTTATGGTAAAGAAAATTGTGAGGTGCTGACACTGACAGGAGGGTGTGTAGTCTCCACTCCTGGAGGCCATTAAGAACATGTCAGATTAAGAACAGTCTGAACCATCATGTCTTGGAGTGGATGAATTCACCTTTTTAGGCCTTTTCTAGTCCTGTCATTTTAAGGTTTCTGAGCCCATAAACTTCAATGAGCTACACTGTGTGCTCAAAACTAACCAACATAAATGTTTCTGATCTTCCACTCTTTGCAAAATGTAACATGCACTATCAGTGTTCTAGTTAATTACAAATTTTCCTTCCTATCACATAATGTTGCAGAGGGTTTAGTTCTGCTGTGCAATGTGCAAGCAGGTCTCTCTGATTCCCTCTTCCCTTATTCTCTTATTTCCCTTATCCCCTTTCATTCCCATCCAGCAAACAAAAGAAATGATCCAGGAGGAGCTGGGTATTAACTTCGCAGAGCTTATGTCAGCAAAGAGTGGGGAAACAGTTACCTCCACAGCCCCGAAAAACACCGAACACGAGCAGCAGCAGGGGAAAACTGAAGATCAGAAAAGCACCCAGCATTCTTCCAAAACCCCCAAGAAACACATCACTCGGGCTCTAGAGAAGCTCAAAAAAATTTATGCTGACAGGTGAGTGAAGCACCGGTGAGGGATGCTCAGAACTGTAAAGTTCTCAGTCCATCTCTTGAAAGAAAAAATACAAATTCCTTGCTCTCCCACTGCCAGAGTACATCATTCTCTGTCTGAAAGGAGTTTCTCTAGGGATAGGAGTGGTGTCCTTCATAGACCATTTAGTTCCAGCCTTTGCTTGCTTCTGCTAATGACTAGCTACTTAATGCAGTTTATTTTGAATGCAGCTGTAAAACATCACCCCATTGATAATGGTTGCCTGGGTAGAAATCATGCCAGGCACTAATCAGTGCTCATGTTCTGGTACCTGGAGTCAGGTTCCTTTAGATGATCCCACGTGCAAAGGGAGATCTGAGTCTTGTTTTTAGACTCAGTCATTCTGCAGGGCACACAGAGCTTTTGTGGCAGTTATAGACATTATAGAAAAGGTAATGTATATAAAGAAAAAAGATTTTCTTTCTTTTTTAAAACAAACTTTATTCCTGCACCTAAACCAGTGCCCTGATTTGCAGAAATACCAGCAGCAGTTGGTTTGAAAGAGATTATGGAGCTGAATGCTCAGTATGTATTTTTTCTGTATCCTGGCTTCTGTCATTTAATGTCATTTCAACAATGGGTTTAAGGAAGATTCTAACACAAATGAGGAAAATGCAGCTAAAATGTAAATGTCACATGCATCATGACATTCAATAAACTGGACAAGCCTATGTATTGCATGGCCAGGTCTCATTTTCCAAGATCCACCTGTCATCACTACTGCAGGCAGCAGCCTTCTCAATGGCAACACAGTCTGGCACAGCATGGATGTGTTTGTGCCTCTTTGCAATTTCCCAGAGTAGCATGCAGGGCAGCATTTTAAATTAAACTTCAAGCAGCTCCTAATACTGAGTTCTCCAGATGTACAATAAACAGATACTGTGAGAGAAGCACTCCTGGGATTGATAGGACATAAGACAAGAAAAGGGATCTTTTATTTCCCTACATTTTACTGTAAACAGTAATGGATAAAAGTGCCAAACACTGTACTACCAGCACCTGTAAAGTATTGTTGTGTTCCTTTTCTTCCTGGCAGGCAGTACGCAAGTGATGTGATTACAGTCACTATTAAAAAGATGGAGGAATTGGGAACATTTAGTAGCCTAACAGATGCTAATGAGAGAGAGAAGGCAAAAAAGGGCAAGTTTTATGACATCCTCATCAGGTCAGTGTTGTGTTCAGTTCTTCCCTGTTTGAACGCTGAAAGCCATTCCCACTCAGTACATGCTGAAAAGGAAATAAAACCCAATAAAACTAAAATACAGAAAGGATACCTTTTAAAATTTGAATTATTTGGTTTGCTTTGCAAACTGCAAGTTTTCCCCTTTGGAAAGAAACAGTGGATGGGTCTGATACTGATCTGAGTTAGGAATTGCCTGAGCTTTGACCATGGTGGACACCAGTGGCTGAATTAGTGCAAATGCCTCATTTCAATTAAAACATAATGTGATGTAGGAGCTCCTTGATCTTTAACTTCTGTCCCCAGTGAAAGCCAGAGCAGCAGAGAATCTGTTCAAATCAGGGCCAGCAACATATGGCCTTTAGATTGTCTGATGCCCAGGAGAATCTGCTCTGACCCATATGCTAATAGGCTCCCTTTTCCCAGCAGCAGTGAGGGGTTAGCACAGATGGTGACAGAGGTGTCTTGTTTAAGGCTAATCCACCAGCCACTGTGCTGTGATTCTCTTCTGTCCCAAATCTTCCAGGATACACATTTGTTATAATCTCAGCTCAAACTGGTGATTTTCCAGCTCAAACTTTTGAGCTCTAGAGGTTTGTTTGTTGGGTTTTTTTTAGCATGCAAACCTCTGATTCAATCCCAAAACTGTCAGAGAGAATTGCAGTCATCAGACAAATATTTGACCACTTTAAAGCTACCTCAGTGTAGCAGTTCGGGCCCATCATTGAGGGTGCACAGCAAAGCTGCTCTCAGTCATGATTTGTCAGGAGTCCAACCTACTGGAACTGCTCTTGTGGTGACTCAGGGATCTGCCTCCAGGGCAAATCCCCAGCTTCAGTGCAATGTGTGACTTCAAGCAGGAAACCCAACTCTTCCACTGCCTAAAACCAAGGGATTTATTGTTTATCCATGCAAGGGACAGAAAGCAAGAATGAGATTAGCAATTGGCTCTGGAGTAACTATCCAATACTGAAATGTAGAAAAGAGCAGACAAATTATAATCAGAAAGGACATAATCCTTTTTATCCCCTTCTGTCAATCATACCTAGCCATGTTGTACTATACATTCTTTTCATGGAATGAACTTGATCTGTCTTTCAAGATAATAAATACTTGCCTGGTTTTGTGTAAATACTGTTCTGAAAGCCATCTGCGGTGAGATGATGGGAGACTCCTTATCAGGAGCTTTCGTTCATCAGTCACTGAGATAAGGACTCTGAAAATGAAATGCATGTGTGATTGTAAGGTTGGAATAGGATACAAAGTTTCAGGGACCAGCTGTAGTATTTACTGGTTTTAAAACTAATCATAAGCATAAAATCTTAGAGAAGCACTCTGAGTGAAATAAGATAATAATACCTAGAATATTTACTGCATCTGTTTTGTTTTAGACAGATGAACACTTCTCTAGCTTTTGGTCTTCACTCAGATCCCTTCATGAATCTCAGAACCTGGAACAGTGTTCTTTGGAAAATTTTAGGTCTGATATGAAAGAAACAACATTCTCATACACATAATAACACAATTTGGCACTCTCTGCTGCTCAGGCTTGCTTCTGCATAGAATCTCAGGCATTTTTGCCTAAATGTAGAAACTGTGACTCAATGACAGGCATCTTCCATCTCCACTATAATAATTGCATCATCCTCAAATCCATTCCAGGCTTCAATAAGAGCATCCCCTGTTTTTTTGGCTTGTTCTCCCTTTTGTTCCCATCTGCCTTGCTCAGTCTGTGCACCTCTTCTTTCAGGATTTACTGACCAAGTCAGTAGTTTTGCTGAGAAGTCTCTGTTTATCTTACCACAATGTATCAGGAGACAGGAAGTTCCCCTTCTAGGTAAACAGCTCTTGTCTTTTTTGATATATTCAAGTGATTGTATTTTCCCACCTCAGGGAGGAAAAAGGAAAGAAGGAGATAAAGGCACTCCAGAAACAGCTGCAAGATGTCAAGAAACAAACTGGTCAAGACCTTCAGGTGAGAGCACTTAGCACTGGGCATCTTGCCAGGGGGAAGCCTGTTAGGAAGCTGGCCTCTGCTGCCCAGCACTCAGGGAGGCCATGGCCATACACAAGGAGCCACCACTTAGGAGTACAGAAGCAGAATAATTACAATAAAGATTTGTATTTGGAATAAGCCCACTAATGACTTCAAGAGCAGTTTCTGATGGTTTTCAAATGAGAGCTCAAAATGCTCATAATCATGAGAGACTGTGGTCAAATTAGAATATCCCAAAAACTCTGCTGGGAGTGACAAAGCACAGATACCTGCAATCAGTAAGAAAGAGGTTATCTGCAGATAACAGTATCTAAGGTTCTGTCATACTCAGTCATTTGGCACAGCAGGAAGTGTGCCAAAGGGAGTGAGAAAGACAGACACCTATCATAGGGGCAGGCTGTTTTCCTACCTACATTTTCATCTGGGGAAAGTGTCATTCTGTTAATCTGTTTTTCTAAGCCTCCAGACATCAGAAAATCCTAAACATGCCTACACAAGGGCAGATCAATGTTATTGCACATATGCTGTCAACTTAATCTTTCTGGAAAGCTTCAGCCCTTCTGTCTGCACCATGCAAAGGGTGTGTGCATACACAGTAAATATGGGGCATTCTGGAAAGATCAGGCTTGCTACACAAGTGCAGATCAATTGAATGGCTTATCACTAGTCACTTTGATGCTCACCAGACAGCTCAGACTGAATGCTCATTCAACATGGAAATGTAGCCTGGCCCTGCTGAGGCAGGAGATGTGTGATAGCAAACAAGCAGAAGGCAAGCTGGGGCAGAGCTGTACAGGGGCTGGGGGAGGGAACAAGAATCTGACACTTGGTTCAGTAGTGAGCAAGAGGACAGCAAGGGCATCTGAGGAAAGAATTGGTGTCACTGAGTTTTGTCTTTGGACAAAAGTGTGAAGAGTAATCAAGCCAGGATATAGTTGACTACAGAGAGGAATTTTAAGCTCCAGACATGCTGGTGAAGTTTGGTTTGTAGAACACAAAGTTTTTCTGTTGGCAGCCTGGATGCATACACAGTGGAATGTTTAATTGTAAATACAGGGGGGACCTATTTGCTTCTCACACTGTCCCTTCTCAGTCAGACTCTGATGGCTCCTGGGAAGTTCCTGCTCTCCCACTCCCCAGGCTGGTGAATGTTATGAGGTCGTTCTCCATCTGTGTAGCGCTCTTCAAACCTCACCATGTCTGTGCACACAATATATGTACCCAGTCCTGGTTTAATGCCTTCCCAGGGGCTGTAATCATCCTGTCTTGTACCAGCAGCAATGTCCTGGCATTCCACAGTCAGGGGCCACTTCTCTGTGTCCTGCCCTGCACCTCTCCTACCTCCTGCAGTCATAAAAGTGTGTGTAACTCCCGTGCTGAGGGGGGGGGGGGGGGGGCTTTTTTGTTT
>VYZP01002450.1:0-42095 GCA_013400635.1 Hypocryptadius cinnamomeus | reverse complement strand
GGGGGGGGGGTCTTCTTTTTGTCCTTTCAGTGCTAATTCAGTTCTTGGGTTTTGCCTCATCAAGTGGGATTTGCACTCATCTGGGATTTTTTTTTTTTAATATTTCAAGCTTAAAAGTCCTTTTCTGAGCTTCCTTATAGTTTCAGCTTTGATAAATCAAAGACAAGACTACTTTAAAGTACTGCTTTCCTCCTATGCCAAAAATAATGGTGTCTCACTGTGTCTCCCAAGGGAGAATAATTTCTATTTGCTTCATATGGGATTTTCCCATAGGCAGTTTTTCAGACACTTGCATGATTTGTCACCTTGCCAACTAATTAAAAATAAAAATACAGCTTCACTGACTTTGGAGTACTTTGAACAACAATAATAATGCACAGACCTGTAGACAAAAGCCTACATGGCTAAGAAAAAAGTGAGCAAATCTAGTCCTGGAACCAGAAAAACACGGCCTTTGTCTCACTCATGTTGCTGTGAATTTGTATTTTCAGCCTTTCTACCTCTTAATAAGATGCTAATTAATAGTGTATTAGCCTGCTTAGCTCATTTTTCTTTCTAATTGAACACAAATCAAATGCTAAATGTTCTTCTTTATTTTGTTTTCTCTTGGAAAGCACTGATGTCTCTAAAGGAGCTGAAATGGTTCATCTGGTTTTACTCTTACCTCTCTGTGCAGGAGCAGCACGGGTAGCTCAGGTTTGGCTGCAGGGGGTCTGTTTGCTGCTGCAGTGTTAATTTCCTAGTTTTTATTAAAATACTCACTTTCTCTGGTTTCCTGGACGAGCAACAGCAGCCTGTGCAGGTTTTGAAACATATTAATATCATATAGGATTATGCAGCTTAAGATAAAAATTTAGGAATGTAAATTTTAACATTCCTGCATTGTCCTTCACCCGAATACTTTTTATGTCCTGTAGGTTTTGTGGTGTACTCATGTCATACATGTGTGCAGGTAGTGGTGTCATTTTATAACAAGCAGTAATGTTACACCTACCAAACAGACAGAAATCCAAGCCACTGCACCACAGTGCCAGTGAAAACAGATCTGTAACTTTAATTCTTTGTCAGTTCTCATAACACACCCAGATCTACTGTATCAGTACATCACTCAGTCATGCTTTTAGTAGTAAGATTAAAACCCATCATGTTTCTTCCCCTTTCCTCTCCCAGGAGGACAAATGCATCAACAGAGTGTTCTGTGGAATGTTTTAAACACATATACACACCCACTGGTGCATGTTTCTGCTGGAGATATGCACAGGATGATTACAGCAGAAGGCACAAGTTTTGTGATGGTCCTGAGCTTCACTGCTGGCAGAGCCTCAAGGAGCACTGCAGGACCTGGAGCTGGTGCACTAGATGCAAAGGTGGTTCCAGAGGGGCAGGGTTTTCCATAGGAGTGCTGCTGCCAACAGATCTGCTCCCTCTGCCAGCAAACTGCCCCTCCCGGGGCTCTCCCACAGCTGCTGGCATTGGTGCTGAGCTGGCCAAGGGCTGCAGAAGTGTTCTGTGCGTGCCAGGTGACAGCCAGCCCTGCTGTCCCTTGGGCACAGACATTCCCTGAGGGTGTTCTGGAGCTGGGACAGTGATGCAAGGCAAAGCCCTATTGAAGTGCCTGCAGGGCTGCCTGTTGTGGTTTCAGGGGAGCGAGCCCAGGCTGCAGCAGGTGTGTGGATCCAAGCACATCTCCAGGCCCTGCAAACTGAGATGCCACAGCTGCCAGGAAGAGCCTTGAGCTCTGAGCACTCAGTGTGGGAGCGAGGCAGAGCAGGGCCTCTGTCAGCACAAGCACAGCACTCCTTCCCCTGCCAAATGGGCAGCATTGGACTGCTGGAGAATTCCTCAGACTGTTTACTCCTGTGGGCTATTTTTGTAACCAGCTGTATTCTATGACTGTAAACATTAATTGCTGTGGAAGAGCTGGGAGATCTTGGTGGCACTTACAAGAGAGATAAATCAAAGCAAATGAAAACACAGGAGTGTGGATAAGGTTTCCAGCTAAGTGCAGCTGCTTTTGCAGCCAAATAGCATCTGTGGGGATGACTTCAGTGGCACCAGGTGACAGCAGACAGACCCCTGAGCTGATGTCTGTGAGCTGAGAGATCAGAGAAAATCAGCGTGTTTACCTGCTTGTGAAGCAGACTGGCTCCTGACAATTATTTCCTGGGTTTTGATCTTGGTGTCTGCCAGTTTTCGGATAGTTTTGGACGTGAGGGACGATTTGGTTTGGCAGATTCAACACTGAAGTCATCCCAAATAAGCAGCCCAGAGATTTACTGCATCAGCTATGAAAGCATTCCGTGTCCTGGCGTGGACCTTTGCTATGATAAACCAGAATGAATAAATACTAACTCATTTTCCCAGTTATTGTCCCTGAAGTTCAGGGAGCAGCACATTCTGCAGATGGTACCCACAGCTAGTGGGCATTTACTGCTGCATTTACTACCTTCAGCTACATCCCAAACGTGCCCCAGCTCTGCAGGTCCTGCAGCAGGAGCTGCCCTCACGCCTGCAGCCGGCATTCCTTGGCCAGGCAGATGCTGCTGCAAACCACCAGTGGGTTTTGCATTTCACTTCCTGTCTGCTTTGGATTGTGTAACCAAGCCCCCAGACTCCCCACCTCTAACTAGTATATTTTACAACACTGCAGACCAAATCCAAACCACAGACATGCCATTCACCAGAGAAAACAACTGAGCAGATGGGCCCCCATCCCAGCTGAGGTCTGGGGCACAAGAATCAAAAGCATTTTTTTTTTTAAATAAAATGTGAAATGAGAAAGAAAATAACCTGGTGAGAAGTTCATGCTCTGCCCCAACTCTCTGAGTACTTTGTAACCTAGGCTGAACCCTTATTTTCTGGCCAGTTTGCAGATCTTGAGCAGATAGCAGTAACACACTGACATCAGCAGTGTTTGACTTCCCTGAGCCTCAGCGCCACAAAAAGGTGTGGGTTTGTTTTTTTTTAATTAGCATCTCCTCAGTCTCTCTGCTTGTTCTTCAGTTTAGACACAATTCCACTATGATCCAGGAAGACAATCTCAAAATAGAGTGGTACACTCACATCCCCTGTCTACTGACCAGGAACACAGCTCCCAATGGCCACCAAAATTCCATGCCAGGGAAAATAAAGACCATGACCAAAAACCTTAATAAGGCACAAACAGCTCATCTGTAGCTGTCTGCAGTCATATGATGATATGGCCATAAAAATAGTATCTGGTGTTTGAAACGTTCAAAAATGTGAACACCTTTGAACCCACAAAACAGCATCAGCCAAGGTGCCAATTATCCTGAGCCTCATAATTGTACTCTACTCTTCCTATGTATGACAAGGGGTGCAGAAGGAAGGACTTTCCTTTTAATTGTTCCAAACTCTTCTTATAAGGAGACCTTTTCCAAATGAGTCATGCTGCAAGGGCTTTCAAACACAGCACTATTGAGCTGGCTTCTTCCTGTGGCATTTTTCCATGTTTACAAAGCTAAGGAATGTGAGGTGCTTCAGAGGCAAGATATGTGGCTTCAAAAAATGTCAGCACTTCGGTATTTCATCTTCATCTTCAGCTGTGGAGGTTTGGCTGATGAATATCAAACCCACCACAGCATGGCAGGGAAGCAAAGAGAAAGGCTGTAATGGAGCAGTTGGGTGCATTCACATTGATCTTGCATAATTACACAGGAAGCTTTGATGACCTTTTTAACTCGATAAAAAAGTTCATTTTACAGGCATTTGTCTCAAGTTCCAACCCCAGGGTAATGAACCTTTATCTGCTATTCAAATAAATTAATTAAAAAGGAGTAAACAAAACAGCAATCCCAAATCAAGCAAATGCACTTTGCTTCCTGAGCATGCTCCAAAAGCTGGACAAACCACTCAGGATTCTGGCCTATGGGAGAACTCTAGGGAACAGAAAACTGACCTTTCTGCCTCAGGAAAGCTCAGCTCCATTGCAGAGCAAGGCATGGGGGGAGGCTGGGACCTCACAGCCAGCTTTTTCTTTCACACTGCTTCCTTGCCCTGGGTGTATGTTTTCATAATTAAGTGGGCACCATCCACCCAGTAAGATTTCAAGAAGAACTGTTTGAAAATACGAGCAAGTCAGCATTAGATTTGCACTTGTTCCTAAGGCTGTGTTTATACAGTTGCTGCATAACTAGGAAAAAAAAAATAAATCCAAGGAATAGAGTATACTTTAGGATAATAAACTTTGGCTTTTTGGGGCTGAGACATCATCCTCCTTTTACAGATGCTCACTCACTGAGATAGTCTAATGCAAGGTGTTAGTAAAAGTAAAGCCTAACTTTAAGTGGTTAAAATTCTTTGGCTTTTTTTTCATATTTATTCTAAGCATGACTGAATCCATTTCTTGACCAAAGAGCAGGCTTGCCTTCTTCTCCCACTCTGTTCCTCATCTGCCCTCTCCAAAGGCAATCACTGTCTATACGGATTATACTTTGAAATGCTCCTTGAAATGGAGCAACATTCAGAGAAAGTGAAGCCTATAGCTTTGTCTCTTCTGACCTTATCAGGGAGTGGAGAGATTAAGAAAGGTGAGCTGACCTCAGTCTCCAGGCTTGCTTTTGTGCTGCTTTTGTCTCCACTAGAACCGAGATGAGGTTATTAACTGCCTCAAAGATAAGCTTCAAGAGACCACAGCCAAAGTGAACACAGAGAGCTACTACATGAAGAAAAACACAGATCTCCAGATCCACCTAACCCAGAAAAAGTGCAGCAGTGCAGAGAATGCCCTGGAGAAGGAAATCCAGGTGAGCCCTTCCCCATGGCCCCTACTGAAAGGCATCTCCATCTATTAAGGGAAGAGCCCTCTCTGTTCTCCATTACAGTCACCAGCACAGCTGTTTGAAATGGATCAGGAAACTCGCTGGGGATAGACACCTTTATCTCTTCCATTGTTTAACAACAAGGATGGCATGGCTTTAGGAGACAGGGAACGCTCAAAGCAATGCCATGGCCAGAAAACCAGACCCAGAAGTATATCCAAAGGGGTGGTCACAAAGGTATTAGCAAGCTGAGCTCCCAGCAGTGCCCCCAGCAGATTACACAGATAGAGCTGCTTGTGTGGCCATAAGGTGAACTGGACTAGAAAACTGTTCTGGTTTTGCAAGTGTCTTTTTTTGACTGATCAAGGTCTGATCTAATTGTCCCTTTTTCATGGATGGCCCAGGAGCAAGGACTGCCTTGGCTGATTTTATCACTGGAAAAAATGTCTGTGGACCACACATAGCTCCAGGACTTTTACTCAGCTTTCAGCAGCAGTGTGTGCACACATACACACCAACATTGTCTCACATGTGTTCTGTCTGCTCTGATCACAGAATTTGAAGAGCAAAATTGATGAGGAGATTCAACTTCACACGGAGGCTGAAAATTTCCTCATGCAAGAGTATCAGGTATGTGTGACTGTCAGCTAATGCTTAAAATAGCAAACTATAAACACCTTATCATCCATTAGTGCCCAAAGGAAAACAGTTATTGCTCCATCAAATGTACCAGGTTCATGACTGCTGCAGTTTGAATGATTACTTGTCCTCAAATATTAATTAGCCGAGCTCTCCAAGGCTTGGGATTTGCTACATACAGATATATTTCCTTAAAGTTAGGGTTCATGTAGTGAATTACATTGTTTATTCAGGTGTTATGGATTTTTCCTCTCTCAGATAGTTGTATTTGGCTAATTGGAATTTTATTTAGACCCTACTTGGCAGTCACTGGGGCTCCCAGCACCCTAGAGAAGAGCCCAAAGTAAGGGCACCACCTTCAGAGACCCAAGGACTGCACAGAGGGGAGGGACTCTGAGGAGGAAATGACACAAACTGCCAGTCCAGCTGGCCAAAAGGTCAGTCCAGCCTTATCCGAGGAAGAATTGGGGTTGGATCATTGCTAACTCACAACTATTGTACACATTTTCAGCAGCATGAACGTCCTTGTGGTGTTGATTCAGAGGTTCAGAGCATTCCTATCATTAACAGTGAATAACTTCACAGTGAATAATGCTGCAAAGCCTCTCATAAATGGTATGACGGGAAGAAAACCTGGACTGCTGCAGGGTACCTGAGGTCACGGCCAGTACAGAATTTAATAGGAGATAATGGTTTTTTAAAAATGTAATTTGAGTGCAAACCAGTGCTGTATCTTGTGAGCAGTTAACAGTGTGCTCTGCACCCCAGAGCTTTGGTCTGATCAATGCTCCCAGCAAGGGGATTGCCCAAGCACATGCTGAGCCTGGCTGACCTCCAGCAGCCAGCCCAGCAGCAGCCCCTCAGTGCTCAGACAGCAGCTGGTGGCTTTGCAGGGGCCTGCAGACAGGAGGATGACCATGCCCTCCATCCCCCTTGTGTGTCCAGCTGTGATGCTGTAATGAGATTGATGCTTTTCCTCAGATTATTTTTCCATGGAAGCAATCGTGGTGGTTGCTATGGAGAAGTTATTGGTGAATAGGAGGAAGTCATCTGGGTGACTGTTTCAGAAACACCTGCCCTATTCATGAACACAAAGCCAAGTTCACAACCTGAAATAGTGTGAAGTGCTGCCCCTGGGACCTTATTCCTGGTGTGCTGAGCTTAATCCAGAAAGTGGGTAGGGAGTCAGGCAGAGGATAAAAGCTCTCCCACTGACAAACTGTGCTTTTTAACCCCTCCTCATTCTGTATACACATAAAGAATGACTTCTGGCTGTCACTTGCTTCATCAGAACTGACTGCACAAAATTACTGCCCTGCAGTAATTTATGAGTAGTCTTAGGGGTTTGATGCTTTCAAGATGAGAAGGAAACACTGACCATGCACAATTTACAGGACTCTCACCCCCATCCTGAAAGCAGGCCATGTAATAGTGGCAAACCTCTCACCTGTGCCCTCTTTGCACCATGCTGAGCACCTCTCTCTCCCCATGCAGAAGGTGAAAGAGAGGCTGGAATACTGGATAGAGAAGTATGAAAAAGACACTGCTGCAAAAGATGAAGAACTGGATGATCTAAGAGCATTAAAGGCAGAGAACTTGGAAACGATGCAGAAATTTGCCAAGGAGGTAAGACATCAGCATCTCAATGTTCAGCCATGCAAAACTGCATTGGGCTTTCTCCTACACTCATTTGGGTAAGGAACCAGGACCACAGGAAAAAATCAGTAATTTTGAGGCATAGGCTGTGATTATAGCATTTGTCTTTGGAAGGCAATGGCTGAAATGTCATCTTCTATTTGCCACCTGTGACATCAAGGAGGGATGATGATGTTTCCCCTACAGCTATTTTCAAATACCAGCAAGAATGAGAGAGCTACTGACAGCCTTTGTGAGGGGCAGAGGTACTGTCCTATCCCATCAGTATGCCTCACCTTACTTTGCTGCCTGAGTCTGAACAAATCTGCTCCTTCTAGGAAGATCAGGATAAGACAGGCTGAGACTGGAAGCTCATCCCTTCCTGCAGACACACATTCCCAGCTCCACAGAGCTCTGTTATCAGGGAGCTGATTCTGGGTAGAACCATTCCTGCCCCACTGGGTTCTTGGTTAACTGCTGATCTAATTGAGCTGAGCTCTGATCAGCAGCACAGAACAGAAAAAGCATCTAGAAAAATGTGTGCTTTAAAACCAGAAGGAATTTACTTGTAAACATTCCTTACCGTCCGTGGCTTGGAAATGATGGGATGGAGCTGGATGTTTCCCTGCTTGTGGGCTCATTTTTCACTCTGTACACTGTCATCTCAGCGTCCCAAGTGTGTTTGTACATCATCTGCTGCTTGGCCTGGGGGACCAAGTGTCCTCCCCACCACCAGCTGCTGCCTGGGAAGCCGTCAGCCAGCCATTTTACAGCACAGGATCAGGGGGTTAATTACATCCAGGCTGTGAGAGGTTTCACTTTGGCAGCAGCTCCTAGTGCCTGAGGACTGATGGTAATGAGCAACATTTGCCATCTGGATTTAGGAAAGATCAAATAATAGAGGTGGGGAGGAAAGCCCCCACTCACACATTATCCCTGGGCTGCCCTGGAGCTCCCTGGTGCAGAGGGACACCACAACCCATGGGCCTGAGCAGTCCTGGCAGGGCTGTGGGAAGTGTGTAGCAGGGATGAGACCTGTGGGTAATAGAGGGGAAGAATCCTTGCACCAGGGTCCAGGTGAGCCCTGCCCTGGCAAATGGCTGGGCACAGTGAGCCCTGAAGGCTGGCCTTGCAGTTTAGGGGATGTGTTTGTCATGGCTTTTGGCATCCCTGTGCTTTCTTGCAGTGCCTGACATTCCAGACAACCATCATCATTGACCGGACAGACAAGGAGGCCAAGAGGAAACAAATAGAGCAGGAAGCCCTGGAGCTGAAGAGTGCTGTGAAGGTAAAGGGGAGCAAAACTGAGGCAGTGCTGTCCCAGCAGCAGCTGGGAGTTAATAATCTGTGCCACAGGCTTTGTCCAGGCAGAAAACAGTCCAAGAAAGCTGGCTGGTGTGTGGTGGCACAAGCAAAGGACAAAGCCTGTTCCTTTTGCTGGGGCACACTCAGAGCCGGCAGCTGGCTGCAGGTTTGAGATGGGAAATGAAAGGGGAGCAGCCAGTCTCCTGCAAATATCACTGCACAGGTGATACAGGGAGGGTCACGGGGTAGTGCCCCTGCTTTTCCCTTGCCACCAGCAACAGGTGCCCTCAGCCCAGCTATGGATGCCTTTGGCACAACCAGCACAGGCCCAAAGGCTGCTGCATGGGCTGGGGGTTCCCTTCTGTGGCTGAGGAGCACAGGAAAGACTCTCCAGGCATTGAGCTGTACCAGGTACCCCAGCAAGTGATTTCCCCTAAGGCCTCTCTCTCTCTCACTTCCAGGTGCAGGCCTGGTGGAAAGGTACAATGGTCCGCAGATTCCTTGGCCCCTACCAGGAGCTTGAGAAGTATTTGAAGGAACAGTCAGCAGAGAAGGATACAGGCAAGGAAAAATCTAGAGCAAAGAAATAAGTAAAGAAAGGGGCCACAGATGTGCTCCAGGACTGCTGCTGGGCAGGGCACTGTGGTATGTCTGACAGGACAAAATAAACCGTGTAACAGAGCTTGGGCAATTCTGGAGAACGCAGTTCCTGCAGACACAGTTATGGTGAAGCTGCACTAAAGTTCTTAAAGCTGCTCTTGCACAGCCTTTTTTCCCAGGGGAAAGGGGATTTTCATCAAAGCAGTGAGAAATACTATATCCCCTGCAAAGAGCTTTATGGAAACAAGACAGTGGGAGGTAATCGTGTTACCAGCCCAGCAACTCACCAGCATGGGATGCTCTGCACCCAGAACCTCCTCTGCCCCCACAGCACTGGCCGTGGTTCTGTGTCAGGCAGGGAGGCTGAGGCAGCCCCAGCTGGGCTCCCTCTGAGCTCTCCATGCCTCCAGCATTGGCATCAAGTCAGCAGGGAGAACAAGGGCAAGCTTGCAGTGTAAACACAAGTGCAGTCAGAGCATGCACGTTTCCATTCCCACAGTGCTGCACAGTGTCAGTGCACAGACAGAATAGCTCCATATACCTTCTTCATATACCAAGGGGAGAAACAAAGGGAAAAGGCAGCCAGCCGTGCTGCCTACAGGAGCTGGTCTGTCACAGCTGTCCCCACCGCCCTGGCCAGCGCCACTGCGCACTGGGCCAGGGCTGAAGGCAGGGAGCAGAGCTGCTTTTTAACCCAAAGGGAATCCCTGCTCCTGACACTGCTGTCAGTCCACATGCAGGTCTGTGCACAAAGCCCTGTGGCTGAGCTGCCTGGTTTCTGACTCTCCCACATGGGAGATGATCTTAAACCACAGAGTCTGCTCTGCTCTTTGTGACCAGCCCGTGCTGGCTGCTTCCAAACCTCGTGTCCAACCTGACCTGGGCCAAAAGCTCTGAAGTTCATGCGAGATAGCTGAACCTGTGACTCAGAACTCTGAACAGAAGGTGCTGGTGCCTTATCAGGCAGACTTGGTTGTCAGGGGAGCACTGAAGTTTCAGATTCAAACTGCATTAGAAGTACTGGTGTTCCTGATGGAGCATGGATGCTTGCTTGAAACCTGAACAAATTCCCATTCCAGCACTGGTACTGAACAAATGCCCTCGCTTCCCATGCTCCCCATGCAGTGCTAAGAACAGGAGCAGGGATCACTCCAGTTTGGTGCCAGCACCGTGCTTAGCCAGGACTGTGCTTAGACCCCACTGCAGGAAGTGCCTCAGTGCAAACCAGGGACTTTTTAGTTCCTAATTTTAACTCTTCCTTTCAGTGCTGCTGACTCAGTACATTTCACCACAGACCTGTGTTTTCTGTATGTGGTGGGAGTGTTAACAGGTGACCTGCCTGGGTGGAAGGAATGAAGTTGATCTCAAAACTCTCCAGAGGCTTTGAGCTAAGGAAAAGCAGGATGACATGGAGGGCAGCAGATCTCTGCTGTTGATGTCAAACTCCAGGCACACTTTATTAATGCAACTGAAATCTGACACTGGGCTGCACTTGCTTCTCAGCAGAGAATGAAGTAGCTCTGGAAACAAAGAGGCTACAGTGGAACAGGGTTTTCCCATGAAGTTGGGGTGCTGAACCTGTTTCCCACATGAGGCCACTGCAGGGTAGTGACAGGGCACAGGTGTGTAACCCCACTGAACCCTGTGACCTGCCACACTCTCAGGGCTGGGGACTGTGGCCACAGTGCCACCCATCCAGCTCCTCCCAGCCTCCTTGGCTGCACCAGCTCATCTCAGTGTGCTGCTCTCTGAGTGAGCCTCCCCTCACTGCACAGAAACCGCAGCAGAGTTCGTGTCTGGGCTGTGCAGCTGCCAAGCAAACGGGCTGGCACATCCAGGGCTGGGAGCAGAGGCCCAAACCCAGCGCTTCTGAGGAACTGTGCCACAGTTGGTACTGCTCCATTTTTCCAGCTGTGGAGAGATGGGATCAAAATGTACATCCATGGAATGTTCTGCAGGGAAATCATATGCCCTTTGGAGAGCGTTTTCCTGGGAATTAAATGCAGAAGAAAGGCTGGAGATTGGGAAGCTGGTCAGGAGGAAGCTTTAGATTGAGGGGGAGAAATAAATACCTTAAGAGAGCTGGGCAGCCTTGAGAGAGGCAGGAATGGAGCTGTCCCCAGTGGCTGACAGAGCAACCAGGTCAGACAAGGATGCTGGAGCACCCTGATGAGCAGAGTCACATCACAGAGCATCACAGGGGTAACAAAAGCAGGGAGGGTTTGTGGATCTCTGGCAACTTCTAGGCTTTGCATTTTTATATTTTAAAAAATAATAAAACTAGTGATGAGAAGAGATGAAAAGAGGACTAAACATTCTGGCTAAGAATAAACCTTTCAAATGCAGCAGGGTCAGGAAGGAGGTGTGAGAGTTTTACACTTCAAACCCAAGACAGGCCAAAAGCAAAGGACGAGAACAAGGAGCAATGGGACTGGCAGCAGGAAACCCCAAACCCAGAATGTATAATTTACGTAGAGAAGGAAAAAACGAGGGGCTGTTGAGAGATGAGCAAAGGATTCTGTACAAAATCAGTCTCTGGGAAGGTTAAAAATACCCAAGAAAAAGCTTCTGATGTGGCTGCAAAATATCTGTAAAAGTACTGTGATTTTCCTGGCCTGGTTAACTATGAGAAGTAGAAAATCAAAGCAGGTCCATCAAATGTGAACTGGGATGATGTGGAAGGGGAATAAACACCTGACACAGAGGATGTGATGTTCGTTGGTGCAACAGAAAAACACCAGGAAGAAATACTGCAATTCATGTAAGTTTTAGAACTTTATTTCAAATACCCATGGTTTCCTTTTATATTATCAATGTGCTAGAAGTTCACACTACTGTCAGAATACAGGCGATTTAAAATATACAATATTCAGACACATTTATATGTAACAGAAATTATGGAATGTATTTACAGACATACAGCATGGGATGAAGCTTTAAAATCCTTTACTCTATTATTACTTACACGTTTACACTGTTTTCAGAAATAACAAAATTAGATCACTTTGTAGAACATCACAATATCTATACAAAAGAATTTTCGGATGTCCAAATTCACCTTACAGGTCCTCTGTTTCTAAAACAGTTTTTCAAAGAACCATTTATAGTCATAAAGGGGTAAGAATAGAATTTGCCATCCTGCTGCTACCAAGAACAACACAGGTGCCCTGGCGCTGTGAAGAGCTGTCCCTGGTGGATTTTAGGCAGGGGGCAGGGCCTTTACAAAAGCCTCTCCTTCAAAGGGGATCCCCCAGTGCCATCAGGGACTCCCGAGTGCCTGGGCTGCCCCACCTGGAGTGCATGACCTTGCAGAGCCTCAGACACTGCTCAGGGCTCGCCAGGTTTGAGGATGGAGTGTGACACCATGGAGTCAGTGTAGGAACACCAGCAGCATGGAACACTGAGCTGGATCTTTCCCACATCCTCCAGCTCAAATGCCCTGAAGAGGAAAGAGTATTTCTTCTTTGCTTTAACACACAGAATAGAATTTTATACATGTTTTCTTTCAAATACTCTTTTCATGGGATACAACAAAAATTGCACATAAATACACTGAAAAATCCCAACCCATTTTGCAAGAGTGAACTGAAGTGGGTTTGGTATAACACATTAAATAAACTGCATGATGAAGCTTCAGGTTTGGATTTTTGTCCTAAGCATCTGGACAAGATTTAGTGCTTGCCAGCCTGAAAAACCTAAAATTACAAATGTCAAAGTAACACAATTACCTACACTGAAACTCCAGAGTGAACGTTGCTCACAACAAAGTATCTGGTGCCAGGGACCTTCTGCCTGCCTGGCCTCCAGCCACAGGAGGCCACGAGCCACTCAGGTTGTGAGCCACACATGGCAATAGGAAATGGCTCTTTCTTGCAGGCCAGACTCAAGCCCCCACCCCATTAAAAACTACTGTTAATTAAATGACAACATTCCCATCAACCTGAATACTGTTAAGTTTCATTTTCCTTAAGTGCTGGAGCAATCACCATCCCCTCACAACTCCATGAAGGGAATGGTTTTCTTCAAACAGGGGTATTTAAATAGCCCATGATGGGTGTGCTGGTAAATGCAACTGTCCCTGTAACAACAGGTGACCTAATGTTGGACACCAAGATGAAGTCAGTGCCTCCCTCTCTCTCAAATGATGCGAAGAGACAAACACGCCAGGAACACTCTGACTGTGTCTGTGGTGTTGCCTGTGAGTGGCAGCATCCTCCCCCTAGCAAACCGCAGCAGACACTTCAGACAGCTCTGTGTAACCCTGTGGGAATGACCAATGCTCCTCACCAATGGCATCAAGTGAAACACAAAAACCACTTAAGGGGGTGAGAATGCCTGTGTGGAGCTGCTCTTCCTGTGGGTACTGTGAGTTCCTGGCACCTCCATTCCCTGCAGGGTTCAGGGCACTGCGTTTGCCCAGCATGAGGAGGTTTCTCTTTGCAGCTGGGCATTCTTAAACACCTCCCAGGTGTTCTTCACTTGAAATGTGACCAACCAATGCCAATAAGAAGCAACTGGAATAATTATGACAAATAGGGATTCAACAATCACCACAATGGCCCTTGAAAGAAATACATGAAGCAAAACAAAATGGAAACAAAATTGCAAATCAAAAGGGGGAAAATGCAGCTAAGACCAGCCCTTGGCACTCTCACAGCAGGTTTTACTTCTGCAAAAATGACTTTTAGCTAATTTGTTCCCATTTCTTCTTCATCTGCATAAAATATATCTCTGACAGAATAAGGCTGATACCTGGAGTTCTTTCAGAACATGTACCATGTATTAGCACAATGTTCAGGGACGCTTTGAATTGGGAAACACCTGACAAAGGAACCACGTGGGTGGAAACTGGATTCTGTGAGGCCTTTCTGTGGGAGGGAAAAAAAAAAAAGAATTGGTAACTGATCTGGTAGTGAGCTTGGCCTCGTCACTAGGACCAGAGCATATAGACCTGTCTTTATTTTGCACATCAGCTCTCCAGGAAAACGCAAAATCTGTCAGCTGCCTCTCCGACTTCTGTAGTGTGAATTTCCATTGTTACGTTATGGAAAGAGGAATCAAGAGCAGTTCTGTAAAACCAGCACACCTCTCTACATAAACTCCAACTAATAAAGGGCATTATTGAAAGCCTTGTCTAACCCTTCAGAGCTGCCTTAGCATAGATGCTGCTCTGACAACCCCCAGCCCATCTGGGGAACTTGCGAACTGTGCTCGTAACATGATCCATTCTGTGCCTGCAGGGGATGCTTCAGCCCCTCATAGATGTGTTAGATGGGAGGATTTCTAATGACCAGCAGGGCAGGCTGGCACTGTTCCCACTGCAGGGAAATGCAGGGATTCTGGTGATCCCACAAAACCACCAGAAGGGGATGTGAGGACAGGGGCAATCTCCCTCCACTGCTGTTGGAAAAGTTTTCAGATAAAGACATGTCAAAACCCAAACAGAAAGTGATCCCAGCAAGAATGCTGATCCCATTTGAACAGATCTGACTTACTATCTTTTACTAAGGTGTTTCTGGCAGAGAAAACATGCAGTAATTTTTCCACTGGGGAAAAAAAAGTGGTTTTTTTCTTCAACTTTTAGTGATGAGGACCTACCAAGGCAAGTGACAGCTGTGTGAAATTCAACCCCGTTATCAAACACTGCAGGTTAAGATTGTGTGATGCAATTTAAAAAATATTATAATAGAAATAGCCATTCTTTGGAGGCAAAGAAACTCCATTGCTTTGCACTCTGTGGGTAAGGAAAGTAATTTAATTTCTTGTGTGCCCACTGCAGCAACACCCTTTTTTTTCTTTTTTTTTACAAATTCCCCTAGGAATTGCTTTGCAGACTCTAAACCCATTTCTTCATCCTGCAAGGTCTGTTTCTACAGCTGGCTCCAACAGCCAGCCACTAGAATTCCCTGCCCTCCTCCCAATCAACTCTCATTTTTTTAAATAAGGGGCAAAAATATTGGTAGTAAAAATGTTCCTGGAAACTGTTGCAATCTCCAAAAAAATGGAGAAATGAAGTAAAACATTCCTGTCAGGAATCACGGAAACTCATTTCCTTAGAACAGAGCTCTGTGTGTTTGGATGCACTGCATGGGCAGTAAAGTCTTCAGGTCCTTCTGCTTAGCCAAGGTAACCCAAAAGGTCCCGGAGGTCTTTACACAGCAGACAAGTGGTGAAGTGGCTGCTGCTTTGGGGGTGCCAGCTCCAGGAGCGCCTGGACAGTCACAGCTACCTGTGTCAAACCCTTCTCTTCTAAAATATGTAGAGGCAAACATAATTGCTCCTGAATGGGGAACAAAACAAAGACAAAAACAAAATGGATGAAAACCACTCAACTGAAAAGAAAAAAAAAAATTAAGCAAAAGGTGACTGAAATATGAAATGTTATGGACAGGCAGCACACACACAGAGGGGCAGGACATGAGATTTCTGCTTGTGACAAAGGAACCATGACCTTGACTACTCAAGAAAGGTGGCCTTGGGCTAATCTCTTGTGTTCTTTTAATAGAAAACTCTATAAATAAGAATTTGAAAAAGGATTGTGGGAGAAAAGGGGAATAGCAAATTGTCCTCCATCTCTGCCCACACTGAGATGGCAGCAGTTTATGAAACCAAAGTAGATGAACTTGAGGAGGGGGTTGCTTCAATACGATCAATGTGCTGCAACACAGAGCAGGAGAGGAACCACAGCTTCCTTCCCAAATCACACCTTTTGGAGAGAGTCCTCCTGGGACAAGCCTGTTCAGCTACAGCCGTGAGGGAAGCCCTGCTGGGGAGCAGGGAACGAGCCACTACCACTCACTCACCTCCCCCAAAGTGCCCCCGCTTAGTGGGCGGCCCCCAAAATCATCCTGAGGAGTAACAGTAATACACAACATGCAAAAAGAGGTTTCAAAGTGTTTATTAACAGTTGTGCTATTCTCAGTCTAAGATGTATTTAAAGCCTCATCCTACAGAAGTCCTTGGCACCTCCCGGCCATCCTCACTCCACAACAGTCAGGATACCTGTCCAACAGTTCTCTGTATCCGCAGAAAATAACCCAAGTGTGTCCTTCCTATAGAACTACAGAGACTATTTTTCACGTGTCATTTCCACATCAACTGGCATTTCTCCACTCCTTGAGTCTTTACTGATTTTTGAGGCTAAAGAAATCCTTCAGCACAAACAGTGGCAGCCAACACTCCTCCCTCAAAGCACCGAGCAGAGAGAAAACAAGTGAGCCCTGACTGCAATTCTTATAGAAAGCCATATGCTCGGGCTAAAATATATTTTTCTTCCAGCAAATGTATATTACTTTGAAAAAAGTGTGCTTTTTGAGAAAATACTTGTAAACTTGAGTAAATATGCCTTATCTTTTTCTTATGTATGCAAACAGATAAGGGGGGAAAAGCTTTGGAATGACTCCATACCACAGACAGTAATGACAAACAAAATTTAAAAACTGGAAGGCACTGTTAGTGTAAAACCCCTTGCAGCTTTTATCACAGTGTTCATTAGAAGTTAAAAACCACAGGAACCGAGTTCATTTTAGTTCATACCAGTAAGCAGTGCAAAAATAGCTTACTTAAAAGTAAAACAATCTCCTCCTGTCAAAAGTCCCTTCTTTACTCAGTGATGTTTGGCTTGGACAGAACACTTTGTGTGACTTGGACAGAAGGCAGCAGCTCTTACTTGCTCCTTTGATAAAAACTCACTTCATGGTACAAGAGCTTGTGACACCCACATACACATAACACATTTTTACTGGTAGTGACCACATTTGCAACTGTACTCCTGTGTACCTTAAACTGTGCTTCAGAGGTGTTCCAGGATATGGCTGGAATGCCAACACCACTTGCACTGGGCTTCCACAAGCCAGTTACTGCACTTGCAGATATAACAGAAATTTATTGAAGACAGATTTGGAACAGCCATTTCCTGAACACTTACCTGTCACTGGTCTCTGAGCAGAGCTCCCTGAATGGATCTCCACTCTGAGGAGACACGGTCTGTTACACACATGGGGAGTGCCCTGAAGTTCTGAGGTGTCCCTGAGACATTAAAGCATTAAAGCACCAGGATGCTTTCCCTGGGGAGGGAACGGCTGTGAAGCTTTATGGAAGACTACCTGAGTTTTGTAAAACAGTGAAGAGTGCTTGTGCAGCTGGGCCTTATGTTTGTGCAATTGCATGATACAAGTGTTTCTGAAAATGACAGGATAAGAGGAAAGAAGGGAATAAGCATGGAACGAGCTTGGGTTGGAGTGCCCAAGAGCAAGGGACAATTCAACACGTTTTTGGTAAGTCTTATCCAGATCACAGTAAAATGCTATGACATTCTGTAGCACCTGACAGGATCATAAAGATTTTTCTTTCTCTGACAGAAAACTTCTCTTAAAGCTGTTAAAGAGCTTAATTTCTCTAAAATTTTTCTGCTTGAACTGTTATAATGTTCAAATAGCTCAGGATTCATTGACAGTTTTGAAAATCCTGACTCAAAGTATTACAGCAGAGTCTATAAATTTGAGAAATCAAATACTCTTAGAAGCAGGATAAAGGACTGGGGGTAAACAAACAAACCAGTTAGAAAGTTCTGTGGATGACACCAGACCATGTCTCCTAAGACTGTGAGATCACATCAAGAACATTGACATTAAAAAAAATACTTCACATTGTTTAACATTTTTCATCAGATAATCCTCAAGCAATTTACCGAAGTGGTTGCATTTCCCATTACACAGATTGGGGAACAGAGGCACAAACTGACACTGCAGTTTTCACTACACCAGTGGTCAGCAGACTACAGCATGCACCACATGTCCTGACCTCAGCCCTCGCTGGAGCCCAGGGACAGCACCTCCTCCCTTGGAAAGCATTTCATCTGCTCAACGTGACACAGCAAATACAAATGGGAATTGGGTCATGGATGGTGGTGTGGGTGCACCAACGTGTTTGTACATTGTACTTGTCACCTCTGTCCCATCCGTGGGAAACAAAGCACTTCATACACACAGTCTTGGCAAAGCCCAGAATCTGTTCCCAAGCACTGGAGTGATGGAGGGAGGAAGCAGCACCACTATCCTTCACTAGAGAAAAAAGACCCAGCGATAGAACATACAGAGCGTTAGCATTAGAGTACAGTAAAACACCACAAAGCCCCAGAGCTGAACGGAAAGGGACACAAGACTGGATTCTTCTGAATCTGTCCCCAGGGAAAGAAGAGTCTCAACTGTTCTTTTAACGCTGAGGTTTAGCTGGAGAATGTCAGAAGGGGAACAAAGATTGTCCTGTCCAGAGTGTGTGAGCAGGAAGGGAAAACAGACAGAAAAAAAAAGGTCAGTCAGTTAGCCATAGCAACATCCACGAAGCAGTTATCAGACATCTCAGATACAACCTACACATTTGAGAAGCACATCACAGCTGGTTAATTCTCACATAGAAATCTGCAAGACTCCATTGCAAAGAACCCAATGTCAGTGTTTAGTGTTCAGTGACGTGCCTGTCACCTCTCCAGCTCCAACATGTAATTATTCCTTGTTGTTAAAAACAGCAGTTTACACAAGCCTTAGTGAAACCCATTTTTCTCCAGAAGTGAAGAGGTTACAGGTATCTGAGATGCTGCTGGCACTAAGTACTCACCAAAGTTCAGCCTCCACATGTAACTTAATGAAAACAGCAGGACAAAGAATAATTTATGTGTAACTGATGCTTGAATGCAGCGTCCTGCAGAAATATCTATTACTAATTGGAGTTTAAGAGTTCTGTAACTATTCCCATTGTGTCTCTCTCATCTCCCTTTCCCACAGGTAACTGCTAATAATCAGTGAAATCTAGATGCATGGATCAACCTGTTCAGCTGAGAGTTTCCTTTGATCCAAGGGCTTTAAAACCACCAAAGTCCTATGGAAATTGCTGCTCTGCTGTGGTGCCTGTAATTAGCCCTTTCTGAAAGTAGCCTTCCCCTAAAAGGCAAGTATTCCTACACGGATCCATGCTTTCAGAAAGCCTATTATTTTTGTAATTAGAATGGAAATGAAATGAAAAACCTGCAGGCAACTTTTCAAGAAAAACATACCAGGCTGCCATGCCATTCTTACATACAGGTATCTTATGTTCACATCCCAGCAGAGATGTAATGCAGACATGTGAGAGCAGCTTTGGAGTTCAGGGGGGCATTTTATGAAGTTTTCCCAGAGAGAACCTCCTTGAACTCTTTGACATTAAAACAAGATATATGAGAAAAACAGGAGGGCCCTACACAGTAGGGGTAGCAGATGGAGCAGCTTGGGTTTACAGGGGACTTTTTCTTGATTGGCCTTTGTGTTTGTTAGGTTTTGATTGTGGGTCATTCCAGTGATCTTCATTGTACTGCAATCCCATAAAAATTGTATCTTCATACTTGAGGGAGCTATAAATAGGAAAGCTGGGATGGAATTGCACAATGCCCCAGATGAATTTATATTGTGCAGTTCTGCTGGGATTGAAAGTCCAAAGGTTTTTAGGGGACAAAGCAGTGCAGGATCTCCCAGCACTAAGGATCACTTACAACTCCCCAGCTCCTTCTAACACAATTCACCACTGAGCCACGTGAAACTGCCAGGCAGCTCAATAAATAAGTCATCCTAAAATCCCAGTGGCTCAAATGTCTGCAACTGATCTGAAAACACAAGAAAATCCTGCATGACTGACTCAAGAACTGCATTAGATGTAGCTGGGAAATGAGTCATGGGGTCTACTTCTCCCTCTCAGAATACAAAAGAAACCAGCACCTACAAGAGAAACACCAATGCTCAGCAGTGTAAAAACCCAAACCAATTAGTGCACTGGAAGGGAAATTAGGAAAACTATAACACGTTAAAACTATTTGTGCTGAGAGAGCTGCTGAATAAGACAAAGTGCAAAGGACAGGACAGCATAAAACAGGGTAACTGGGACCAACAGGCTAAAATGGACTATTTATTATGTGTCCACCTCCTAGATCTTACAAGTTTCAAAAGGGGACAAGGAAGACAGACTTCTACCATTGGTACATAACAAAAGAAGTAGGAACTATGCAAAGAGAGCTACCATCAGAGAAAGGCCAATAATTCTGTGACTTGTTGGTAAGACAGTAAAGACATTTATGTAAGAGAATTATTGGGAAGGAACATGAAAAGCTTTGGGATAAAAAAAAAAAACCATATGCAAACCATCATCCAGATTTTATCCCACTTTTAAGCTGTCACATACCTAATATTGAGAAAATGTAACTGGTTTTACAGACCCTGCCAGTTTTAAAGGCAGACTCAAAAGTCCATCAGCTACTATGAATTTGATGTACAGTATTTAAGTGAATCTGTACTGAAATATAAAATCTACATACTACAATCTGATAAACTGTACTTGGCTTAATTTTGCTCTGGAAGACCATGCAAGGAAAGTCTGATCTATACTGCAGGACAGCTTGTACCTGAACCTTTTAAACTTTTACATTTTGTTTTAATCCAATATTCCAAAGAATGTTTTATTTTCTGAAGCACCAGGTAAAAATGCATCTGAAACATTATATCAGGACATCAGAAATACATACCTGAGGCACTCCAATCCTTCTGCAAGCTTCCAAGAAATTCTCCACGTTTCGTCTGCATTTTGCCATTGTAAGTTTAGGCTGCAAAGAAGCAAAGGCATATAGTGTTCTTAACTGGCAAGGTTTTAAAAGATTTTAAATTTTATTTAAATAAAACTCTTAATAAATCTCTTTGCCAAAAACACTGTGCTGACATAAGCTCATCTAATTCAAAGCAGGCTCTGCTGAAGTTTGCTTTTCTTAGAAAACCATCCCAGTTTTCAAAGCTGTTTCATGAAAAGCTAAGTTATGAATGCTGGATGATTTTAAAAAAAGGACAGTTTTAAGCCCTGTGGTATTTATATACACAGTGTTATAAGAAACTGGCTAACACTTTTAGTGACTATAGTATAATAATTTTAAAAATGTCTTTTGATGAAATGCACATCCATAGCTTCCATACTGTGATTTCAGAGCAATTTCATGACATAAAGCACTCTAGAGTCTGTTTTGTATTATTATAATGGAAAACTATACAAATATCAAACCATACTTCAATTAACAAAGAGGTAAAAAAATAAAGGCTAGATGAAATTAAAAAATAATGTCAAAAAACGGGAAGTGAAGCTGGCTGCTTGTCAGCCTCTTGTAGGTGTGTTTAACGGAGCTGTCTGAATTGCACTCTCTGGCATTTTTTCAACTGAGGTTTTTTCCTGCAGTCAGTTTTTACACCTCTTCAGACATACCACAGCACAGGCTCTGTCTTGTTCCTGCTCTCAAAGCTTATTCTCTTCTGGTTCAAAGGACACAAGTTCCCTGCTCCTATGAAGATGCTTTGGAGCAGCAGGCAGCAGCCTCCAGGTGTTCAACACTTCTGTAAGTGATGGGGTTTCTTCTGTCCCCTTCATGTGCTGTGTTCCCCTCCATGGAAGCAGGTTAAAGGCCACCACTGGCTTCTTTCTCCCAAAGACCAAGGGAGTACAAAGACCACACTGTGCCTGGGGCATGACGCGATGCCGCTTCTGCTCCTGGAGCCACGCGACTCCAGGCTGCTCTTCCTTGGGAATCACATGACAAAGCCACAATGTAATTCCTAACACAGAACACTCAGCTGCACATCAAACCAGGCCAGTGAAAAGACCTCACTGATGCAAGTCTCCTGAGCAGTGGCTCCCTGCCTTTGCTTGGAATGATCCCATAATCTGCCCAAAATGTTGGTGTGTCCAGTTCAGTCATTCTCAAAATAACGGGGCCATCTGCCTGGTCACATCGAGTCCCAGGGACACAATGACACACCCGGCAGCCCTGGAAGCGCCAGTCCAGATTCCAATCAACATGAAGACTCATTCCAAAAGAAGGATAAGTGAAGACTACATGCATGTTTCAACTTCTTCCCCAAGGAACAATCTCTGTTTTTTTTCCTTATTCATACAATTTAAAGGTGCATAACAAGCAATCTGCCTGTCCATATTACTTTTAAGTAGCTGATCCTAAATATTTTCACTGAACTTTCTGACTTCCACAAACACAAAATGGATAAATAATCTGTTGGTATCTCACAGTTTTTACCTTTCTCTAATTCTGTACTTTCCCGACAAAACAGACTGCAATACTTCCCTGCTCTCAACAGTCCCCTGACACAGCCACCTTTTTTTCCTCTTATCACAAAGGTATGACAGGATTCATTTTGTTCCAGGAGATGCTGTTCTCCGAGTATCTTGAGTGTGTTCTGCTAAAATTCCTAAGCAGAGGAATTTGTAGTGCTGTGGACACAGGAATCAACTTGGTCTCTGTCTGGTTTCACGGTCTTCTGTGGTGAGATCCTACTTGTTGTAATTCCCTACTATGTTCTCCTGAACTTCTCAGTCATTTTGATCTTTTAAAATATCCTATTTTAGTTTTCATGCTCAACTGTCTCATATTTCCCTAGTTTTGAAGTTAATGTGTTTAGGGAGCACATGAAAATGTTAACATTTGCTTTCAAGCTGTTAGAAGTAACTTCTTTTAAATGAACAAACCCAAAGAGAATTTCATTCAGTGACACTACAGACCTTTTTTAAACAGCACAGATTGTTATTTTTTGTCACATACATTCGCTGAGGAGAATGCTGAGTTTAGAGTCTGTCTGGATTACAGGATTTTGTAGGATACCACTTTGGACAGCCATAAAGCAGTGTCACTGTCGCACACTTACAACAGCAGGTGAGGGCACGTGGATGCTGGGGACGGAGCGGGGCCGCACGTGGTTGGCCAAGTGGCACAGGACGACGCCGTCGGTGAGAGCCGCGCCGAGGTCGCTGGGCAGTGACACCTTCAACCGCGACTCGATGTTCTGTGGGAAAGCAACAGGGACACACGGGGAGCTCAGAGCTGCGTTCCGCCCGCTCATCACGCTGCACAAGTTCGTACGAGGCAGAGCTCCTGCATCACAACTCTGTCTGTCCTCGTGGCATTTCCAACCAGCCTGCTGAATAACCCCAAGGAAAGCCCTGTGCATTACTGTGGCCAGGGCTGGCCACAGTCTGGGAGCAACTGAGTCCAACAAAGAACGGCTCTCATTGTACAGCACAGTGGACTAATACAACCATTATTCAAAAATAATGGAAATCAGGCTCTAGGAACAGTATTCTTAACCATACATATTCTCAGAGAATGGTTCTGCCAAGGGAAGTGAAAATAATTCTTTGTGGGTTGGAGGACAACACAATTAACAAAAGTCAAGACAATATTTTTGCCTTTAAAATAAAAACTGAACTATTTGGCATAAGCAGTCCTTTAAAAAGGTAGTTAGCATTTAAGAGAACTAATAAAAATTCAATTTAGGCTTTCAAACTCATTTAAAATGCTGTGTGAATATCATCAACTAGTAATACTGTACAAAATTTAAGTATTTAAAAAAAAAAAAAAGCTTGCCTGGGGAGCAAAACAAGAGAGACTACATAGAAAGCAATCTGAGATAACATAAGAGAGGGTCTGCAAACACCACCAAGTTTTGTCTAAGGTAGTTACCTTTCTCCTTCAGAGGAAGGAGAATGTCCTTATTTCAAAACTTCCCCCCAAACAGGGCATTTTCTCTATCTGGGATGCTTATGGCTTTTAAGATTAGCTTCGGTAAGTATATTCTTATTTATTGGGAAAATTCAATGATTAATTACAGCACCTCAAGAAATCCCTTCATGCTCTGCAGAAACAAGTCTGGAGCAAAGTAGAGCAGTACCTTAATGCCATGTGGCATTTCCAATATTCCTGTTTATTGTCATTGCACCTGGGCACAAACCAGGAGTGTGGTGCCCCTGGGCAGACAAAAAGCATAAATATTAGAAACATTTGTGGCTCAATGTTCTGCACTTAACTAAGGATAAGACAAGAATCAACAGACAGATCTAGAGCACATAAGGAAACCATGATGGCAGCATGACTGGCAGTAGTCTCTGCACTCCATCTGCTCATCTGTCAGCTTCATAGCAAAAAAGAATTTTAAAAAAGACATTAAAAGGAGACAGTAAAGGCAACTTTCCAGAGAGCTCCTTACAAGTGTGAAAGCTGATAAGGAAGAAGGGAAGCACACATAAAATCAGAGCTCACCGGACATTTAAGAGCAGGACTTGACATAATTTATTACACAGAATTTGAAGCTGACTTTACCTACCACAAACAACCAAGTGAACCCCACTGCACTCATCTGAAAGAAGTGCATAGACTGTACCACACCATTTAATTTTGCTCAACTGTGCCCCATATTGGTTCAGTGAAACTGGTCTGTAAGACAAAGGCAGATTTAGCAGGGTCACAAAGCGCATTTCCTGCTATGTCCACCTTCTGGCTCCTGGCAGCACTGACCTTGCGTAGCTGCTCTATCAGCTCCAGCTCCTCCTCCCGCTGTTTGGAGTTTTGTCTCACTCGAGGGTCTGCAGAATCATTAGCAGGAGACAAGGCACAGGTAGAGGATGAAGCAACAGCTAAAATAGCAGCATGAAGGAAAGAAAATCACTAAGCACAGTTTGGCTTTGTGTTGTTTGCTACTGCACTGCACAAAGCTCCAGAATGGGTACATTACATTCCTTTTCACAAATCTCTTTCTTACCTTTGATTATTAATCAAACTAATGGTCTACCAACCTAAATGAGATGTTGACACAATTCCCTCACTGTTTAGATCTTGATCTTTCTGTTGGATAAGTCATGCACAAATGACGACAAAGTTCTGCCACATGCAGTTATGCTGAAACGATTCTGTCTTTCTCCAGAAATTGCAATTCTGTTACAGGCTACTGGATAATGCAAGAATTATCAAGTTGCTCAAGGCTTGTGCAGCAAAGGTGTAAGTCCAGAACAAGATGAGCAAATTCTCACACTTGTACAGGTATGACAAAAGAATATTGGGCAGCTCCAAATAAAACCCTGTTTGTTTACAACATATCTGATGTCATCTCTCTACAAATGGAATTATAAAAGTAGTTTGATGATAAAGACCTGAAGTAACAAAACACTGCAAGCCCCAGATAATGCAGATGTCAGTATAATGTAGCAAAACTAGCTGATTTCTGAGCTATATAACCTACCTTTCTTGGCTCCATCCCTGACAGCTGTTCGGAAAAGGAAACTCTCAGGTCGCTGGGAAGGGTTTCTATAGGAAGGCAGGGCTGCATGGCCAGGATATGGAGGGGAAAGGTGGACTAAACAAATGTGGAAAGGCACAGGAAAGGAAGGAGGAACAAGGAAATGGTTAGAGTTTAAATAGGAAATGGGTACGGCAATGTGGTAATTAAAAAGAACAAACAAAAAACCTTAATGTAATGATGACAAAATAAATTACAGCCATGCATGATAAAAGCAGAGCAGGAAAAGGCACTTCCAAGGACACTTGCATGCAAAGCACATTCCACATACCAATTCCAACAACTGTTCTGACTCTTGCTAATGCATCTGTGTGCCAAAGCCTCTATGAAGGCCTAAACCAGCCAAACCCTGTGATCTGCCTAAGGACATGCTTCATCCCTTTTGTCTCTTCCCTTGTGTTTTTCTAAGGAGACCCAAGTAGCTGGGTAAATTCTCTCACACAGCAGTGCCACAGACAGAGGTGGGAACAGATGCTCCCCTTTCTTCATAGGACAAATAAGCAAGCAGGCATTTTGATCTTATTTTTCAGAAATTTTTTTCCTGTCCCTGTTACCTGTCTGAGCGGTAGGTGAGCCAGGGGAGATGGTAGATCTGTCATCACTCTGTGAACAAAAAAGCAGAAGAGTATGAATGGTCCTAATCTGGAAAAGCTTTGACTACATTTTATTTTGCTGTGTTTTAAGAAAAGCTCCATCCATCTAAATGTGTTTCAGAAAAATAACCAGAAATAAGAAAAACCACTGTATGTTGTTTCCCAAGTCTTATCTCTGCAGAAACAAAGTTTTTTTCTTTTACAGAAATGACACAACTGCTCTTTTTCCTTAGGAAAAAGAATGATGAAACAACACTGACTATGCAATGACAGGTCCTTGTTAACTCTTCCTTCCAACCCAAACTGAGAAGTGCTCTTTGCAAAGGGGACAGCATAAAACAGGTATTAAGCAACATGCAGAACTGGCAATAGAGCAGCCCTGACAAGGATACTCCCCTCTGACACCTTTGCTAATGCAGAACTGCTATTTACTGAACATCTGTCCCCAGTGAAACACACTGTGGTTTCATCACAGTGCTTACACAGACTAATGAATTCTTGTGAGGAATGAATTCAGCACAGCAGTTTCCACAGAAAAGAAAGAAACAGGCAAAGAATACAAGTGTACCTTTGATGAGCTCAACTTGATCAAGAGTAAATAATCTTGTACAGAAAAAACAACATCAAAGACAACCAAGAACCCCTAGCAGCAGAGACTATGTTTTATAGATCAGGCCTCCTGTAGACACAGCCTAAAGCTAAGATGAGGTAATACATACTACAGTTTAATCAGGTGAACCAGGTTCATACCCTACCTGAACTTTTGATTAGATGCTGACAGACTAACACCTGTTTAAACCGATGTGTGGATCCGAGATTTTTTTGTTGGCTCTAGTGGTGAATGATAATAGCAAGAGATACCTTGACAGGACTGAAGGTAGAGGCACTAGGCAGGGTAGTAGCACAGCTTTCTTGGTTCAACCCTGAGAGTGACTGAATGCAGAAAGAAAGAGAAGGCAGTAGCAGAGTTAGAGCAGCTGACAGGTTGTACACAAAGGTGGAAGTAAAAATGAAGAGGTGATCACGATCACATTCTTAGAAACACTCAACAAGCAACACATCAATACTTGCTGAACTATGGTTTAGTTAGTTACTTCCTACCCTCCTGAACTTTCTGGGAGGTATAGTGCTTCTTTTACATATAATACAGTGACATTAAAAACAGAATTAAGAACAGTAAGTGAGGCAAAAGCTTCTTTAGTAACACCTATGCCATCAGAAAAAAAAGAAATTTTACCCTACAACGGTCCATTCTAGGCCATCATTAAAAATAAATAGCTTTCTTTTTAGTGTTTTGAGGATGTTATGCATGTCTAAAAAATCAGGGAAACCCATGTACAAGAGGCTCAGTAATACACACTTTGTATCTGCCACAAACACTAACGAATGGTCCTTGTGATTACTCACAAAGTAGATGAGATTCCGTGGGTAGAATCTCACTCTTGGGGAAGATGTCGGTGTCAGGATTTGCAGTGTTGTCACAAATAAAGTGCATTCCCATTTCAATTATGACCAATATCAAAACCAGCCAAATAAATAACTTTTCCTGTTTATACAACAGGGGCTGTAGTTGTGCCCATCTGTCCCTGACAGGTGGATCAAGAAGGCCAAATCCTGTGTCTCACTGAAAGCACCATCAGAATTTTAATATTTGAGGACTGAATGGCTCCCTATGCTTTCTGAAACAGCATTCAAATAGCAAAGTGACAGTTCAGCACAGGAAAGAACATCAAATGACACCTAGAAACTCTACAGGTAGTGAAAGACACATTTGGGAGTTTTCAAAACATTTTCAACTTTTCTGCCACTTCAGAACAGCGCAGCCAGAAGGACCAGAAGGGAAGGTTTACACTCAGGGCAAGCCTTAAACACGAATGTTTTTAGGCCCTGTACAGACTTACAGCTGATCCTCAAGATTGCCTCTTTCTCCAGAGCAGGGTAGAGCCAAAATGGTGGGGTTTTTTTTTAAAAGTTTCAAATATCACTTGACTTAGACAACACATTAGCTAGCACATGAGAACATTAAAATAAACCAGAACTAGGTGGTCTGTAACATCATTGTATCTGCTTATTCCTGTATGAAAAGAGCAGGGCAAGCTTGACACAGACTAACAAGAAATGGTCACTATGCACCCACCCAGCAGTGGGCACAGGGAAGGGGACACAGCACGGCACAGCACAGGGAGGGACAATCACAACACCAACACACCGCGTGCTCTTCACCTGCTTGCGAGTGCCTGGCCTCCTTTTAATGGTATTGGTGTTATTGTCAATCTCAAACACAGAGAGAGGCTCAAAGCCATTCTGTCAGGGACAGTAAGAAAAGAAAGAGAGGGAAGAAAGGAAGAAATGATGCAAAGAACGACTGTGAGAAAAGGCAGCCACAACACTAAAGGAGCCAGGATGCTGCAGCTCAGACTTACACCACCCTCTGCACATGCTGCACGCAGTCTTTAGGTCAAGCACTGAAGTCACAAAAATTTCCCTGTGCCAGAAACAACTGCAGATACAGGGAGTGCCAAAGGAGAGCCCAACCAGAACTCTGCATGAACCAAATAAGGATATTTTAAGAGAATTCTGTTATTAAACATTTGAATACACAAACGAATGCCAACAGTCTGAGAGAAAACTCCAGGGTACAAGTCTGCATAAGTCAAGTCCTGCTTATTTTACCCATACTATTATTATTCGTAACACTCTGGTGCTTAACTTAAACATAGTCTTAACTTCAAATGTTTCAGAAATCTATGTGCTAACAGTAATATGACAGACTCAGGCCACATTTGAGACCACAACAAGAAAACAACACAAGGAACGGAGCATAAGGCAGCAATGACACAAAGGTTGTGAGAGGAAAAGGTCACAGCAGCTGCCTGCTGCTTCTGAAGTACCTTGTGGGCTTCACAACAGACAAATGGAACAGCAGTTAGAGAGGATGCTTTGGGGTTTTTTCCGCCTTCGACACTACCAATGTTGTAAGGGACAGTGTAAGAGAAAACAAGAAACTATTTGGAGAAAAATGAGATTTAGAAGCAATGAAGGCTGAAGCCAAGTCATCAGTCAAGTCTGAAAGCTTGATACCAGCTCTAAAAGTAATCTGTTATAACAAATGGAACTATCCTTGTGAGAACACCAAGAGGTTCTGACTAAACATAAAACTTATTTTTTCAGAGAGGCCAGTGATTACATTTCTTCAGTAACATTTTAGTCTGGTTATCTATCACAGAGGAACCCAAAGAAATCCACCACAGTGTGCAATGAAGTTCTATAGCCAGACTCCAAATCACAGCTATGCAGGAGGAACTACAACTAAAGGGAACCATTAACATTCAGAGAAGGTATGGGCAATCATTCTGGGACTTCAAACCAACTGTCCTGACATTGTTTAAAAACAGAAGGAAATGGTCAGAGTAACCTGTGCAACATGAATACATTTTAATTTTAATTAGTGATTAACAACAACAACAAGATGACCAAAGAAATACCAAAGATTTTAAAAAGGAGAGTCACAACTGAAATTTTTTGTTAAAGCAGTAACAATGCCAGAAGAGCAAAGTAGTAAAATAAAAGCTCTGGTTTTATTTGCTTTTTACTTGCTTTCTAACTACATATTAGATTTAGTACTTTTAAAATTAAGCTTTTCCTTATGTCATCAGGAATTAGACCTAGCTAAATTTCAAACCCATAAGGATAGGGAAAATGTCAAATGAAATGCAATAGAATATAAAAAGGCAAATGTAAACTCTTACATTTTTTAAACTGATGACCATTTCCTTGATGTTGAACAAGTTTTCACCATATAAAATACATTTGTGTAAACAAAAGATGGTACAAATTCATGAGCCAGTATGGGCCTAATGTTTCAGTTACAGTAATTGCCAGAAACAGCTGCCCTGGCATATGTGATCATCAGGCACAGTGTGGATTTCCACCACAGAAGAGAGCTACAGATCAGAAACACCAGCATTTCAGATACAATTATAATTTAGTGCTGCTGAAAAATGTGAGGAACCAAAAGAAAGATGAACAGAGAAATTATTGCTTTCAATCCTTCCCTGCCAGCCTGGCCACTCTTTTTGTGAAGTAAAAGGATGTAACTTGGTTAAAGACAAGAAAGGAAACAAACAGCAATGGAAGCCAGTTTCAACGCAGTTTCTGAAAATTCTTTGTCTTAATTTACAACAAAAGTCATGTGATCACAAAATCAAATAGAAATGGGGTTCCTACAGGTGTCTTCAAATAGGTTCCAAAGACAAATTCACTGACAACAGAGAATCATCTCAATCCAAACCACTGCTGTTCTCCTGCTTTTTAGGACCAAACTATGAAAGCACATTTGAATATGCTCATTGATAGTGATTCCTCTAGCCACATGATAATTAAATTTCTCTCTAACATTTTAAGCTTTCTTTCTTGCCCACAAAGTGCTAGTCTTACAAAAGCAGAAAACCCAAAAAGTCTGAATAAAGATACAGTAAATACCTTGACCAACACATTCAGGAGAGAGACACTGTAATCAAGAGCACTGCCTAAAGAAAATTTAGGCAGATAATGGAAGCACATAAATCAAGAAAATAAATTCTAGGCATGCAGTCATGCAACAGCAGACAAATCAAGTGTATTTTTAATTTTCTAGACATGGATTATGACATTAATTAGATTTTTTAGTTACACTACATTGTTAAGATGCCACAAAGGAAGAAATAGCATAAAACATGAAGTATGTGCACACTAGTTTTTATTTTTGGTAAGTGTTCAAAATAGATTATTTTTAAGACATTTGCACTAAAAAACAATAAAACTGTATGAGGAGTATTTCATGATTTGTAGCATTCATAAATAGAACACTTTTTTCTTGTGCCAAGTATTTCTAACCCCCATGTGCAGGACACAGACAAGTTAAAGCAGAAGGCTGTACTAAGCAGTAGAATCGCTTCCTTGACACTGAAGAGCACATCAATTAGGAAGCAAGCTGAATGGAGAAGAAATCAAACTAGAACAACAAGAGGTGAATTCTTCATTTTAGAAGCTGTTTTTTACTATCAGTAATTTTATTCTGCTCTCAAACAAAATATAAGCTTTACTTATTATGTGGAAAAACATCATGGTATTATTAGCAAATGTCTGACAGCAGAAGTGTCAACATATTCATAACATCACAGTTCACAGCTAAGCTACTTTTCAAAGGAGAGGGTCATGTTTTATGCTATTTAGATTAGCTCTAGAACAGTTGGTCTAATCTGAGACAATCATAACATGTTGTCATTTCTATGCTCTAGAATCTGCCACAGAAAAAGGCCATGACGTGCAGGATCTTACCACTAACAAGGCACTATCATCAGTATGCTGAGACCTTCTGGATGGAAAGGGACACTGGGAGGTGGGAGAGATGGAGCCATGTCAGAAACACACACAATGTCAGAAACACACGGTATGTGAACAGACAGACATTTTGGAACACGTGCTGCTTGCTTATAGCACTGTGAGGCTCTTCAGAACAATCCATGAGGTATCTGTAACTCTATAGGAATACACAGCCTCATGACCCAGGAATTACAGTGCAGTCATATTACTTAAGGAATCAATTATTCTGCTTTCTGTGTTGTCTCAAGCAAATACAGAACACTATGCATTCACAGTGCTGACTCTGGTAGAACAAAAGACTTTTTAAAAAAATAAATTAAGAGCAGAAAAACATTAAGGAGAAAAAGCAGCAAAAAACTATTTCAATTACCCCATGTTTTGGTAATTTTCTAACAAAAAGAGTTAGTTGGAAAATGCTGCTAAGGAACTATCATATTTGTTATAATATTAAAAGTTCTGATCTGATTAACACTACCAAGTGAATGATGTAGTTTTGATTATAAATACGACATTATTGTAAAACTATAGTAGAAAAAAAGCTTTAAAAAAATTATTCCTTTTTCTGACAACCCTCAAAATTCTAAAGCTTAATATTTCTGGGACAACTGGTGATCTAATAACAGGAAACTGATTTGTGAAGGATGACTATAACACTGTAACTTGACTGAATACTCCTGTTAGAATATAAACTGTACTGCTCACAAGGAGCAGGTTAGAATAGAATATGAAATGTATTTTCTGCAGAGAACATAGGAAAACATACAAAAAACAATAAAACAACACACTTGGACAGGCAATCTACACGAACACAAGAAAATACTAGGCTGACCCCATTAAAAAAACCCCAACCCAAGGCTTAAAAACATGTGGAAAAACTATGTTATAACCCAGTTTTGAGGTATTTTTCACAATGAGGAAAATAACTGATAAAGAGCTAGGAATTTAAGTGCTGACATTCCTACTAATGCTCTTATTGGACTCTTACCTCACTATCCATTGGACTTTGTTTCTGAGGACTTAAGGAGGCTTTTTGCTACACAGAAAAAGAAAAAACAAAACTTAAAATAATGTCACAGAGAAACAAAAGGTCACAACAAAGCAGCATAACTTAAAAGTGTTTGAAAACAGAGGTTTTTTAAATAGAATATGCACTAGGTTCACTGAGCTGAAACTTCCCTGGTATTAGTAAAAAATCAGCCTTTATTCCACATTCAAACAAACAAAAATTTAAAATTATGCATATGAAAGATGCACAATAAACCCAAAATACAACTCAGGGTAGGAATTTAACTGCTGAGAATAAAGTGGTCATGAACAACAAAGGAAACAGAAGAAAAATACCCAAAAATCAAACCCAAACCAAAACCCCCAGGAGACTCATCAATGAACAACATGCATCCTTTAAGCTTAATTTTTAACTAAAAGACTGAGCTGAATTTTTAATAAGCAGCTTTAGCACAAAATAGTGCCAGGGGCCTAAGAGTAATTGCTGCTAATGAAAAGCATCATTTCAGGCAGCTAAGACCCTTTTTCTAAACTAACTTTATACATTAAATATAAGCAGTAAAACATGCTTTGCCTCTCTGCAGACCACACTAAACCCAAAATAAATATTAACTTTAACATTTCTTAAATTTGTGATGGTAATATTCAGGTAAGTGACCAGAGCAGCAAACAGTAAAATAAATTTAAATCAACTATCATATAAATAAACTGGCATGTTAAGAAGAAGACATGAATGCAGAGATAGAGACAGTGAAGACACAGCGTTCAGAGTGAGTGCCTGATGTACCATAGGTCTGCACCCATGCTTTACCCAGACCTAACTTATTTTATTAACACAAAATAGCAAAATAGATCAGGCAGCATTATATTTTTGTGTGTATGATTATTTTCTCCCTGCCAAATTGGTCTTCAAAATTAAACTGCCTGTATGCCTTCTCAGATAAAGACCTCTTCTTTCTTAAACCAATCTCATCACATCTACGCAAATGAAAATTGAAAGTATGAGGTGTAATATGCAAAAATCAGAATTCTTCGCAACAATGAGATTTTGGGTAAATCTTCCCTCTTCCTCCCCAGTTCTAGCTTTGCCTGTGTTAAGCTACAGCACCAACACTTAATGGACTTAAATGGTATTTGTCCAACTTCTTTATTAAGTGCCAGGAGCGTAACATACAAGCAATAATTTGCATGGCAATTAGTTATAATTAAGGGATTTAGAAAAGATAAAATATGAAGTAGGTACTGAAAGGAGGCACCTTAACAAAGTCAAGGAGAGCTTCTTTCTGAATCTGCTTAGTTCTCATCCTCTCCTCCTCGTACTGCCGGGCTGCCAGCTGTGCCTCCCGGCGGGTGCGCTCGATGTGCCGGCGCTGCAGCTCAGAGTCTGCGTTGGGCACCTGCAATCAAACAGCGCACCAGGCTGAAGCCAGAGCTGCAGCTGGGTTATGGAGAACAGCCCACGTCTCGTGGTTTTACATCAAACTCATTCAAAACCATTCGAATTCTATGTGTTACCTGGGTGTGGTGACTTGATAGTGAGAGAAAATAAGGTGAATCAGGCAGGGGTCTGACAAATGCAAAAACAGAGAGTAAGTAGACTTTTAATCTTAAATCCAAAAATTTTGCACACATGAATTGTCAGTGACACACAAGTAGCTGATGAAATCAGAAGAGTAAATGTCTACCAACAGCTGTGATGATGATTTAACACTATGAATGACAGATTTTGTGAGTAATTTCTATCTCTTCTCCTGAATTGTAATAACATTTTTTTACAGCACAAGATGTACCAATGGGGTTGTACACTTGGCCTACTACATTGAGATACTCAGTACTTTATATGCATTCTCTAAGAGTAACCAAACCAGGAATTTTTCACATGATCCTCATTTAGAGGAACAAACTGCATAGTATGGTTTTTTGAGGGAGGGGAAAATAATAAAATGAATCACCAGAAACACTCGATTTCTTTTTCCCTACCTCTCTGTCCTGTCCACATAACTCCTTAGTACTTGATGCTCTCTGTCCTGCATCAAATTTAGAGTTTCAGGTCTTCGTAATTCATCTGTATCCCTGCAGGTAAGACACCAGGTGGAAGGGGATTTGGCCACTGATGCATATATACCACTGTCAGATTAATTCTACTCTAGATTACAGCTGTTTTTGTGAGAGAAATGCCCAAACAATTAGCTTCAGATAATCACAAAAGTGAAATTTGGACTAAAGAAATCACATTGTGATACCAAGTCAGATCACAACTTGCAGTTCATAATTAAACATAACTTACTGAATGAACAATGATTTCAAAATACACAGAGATGGATTCTCTCTTTTAAGACAATATTTGGGTTATTGCAAGCCTTATTCTGCTCTGGAAATAGCAGAATTATTTTAAACATCAGGACCCCTTGGTATTTTCAGCACAAATCTGCTCACCTCACCAATCAGGTGACTGCCAGTGACACAAGCCCTCAAAGTCACAAGGTAAACAAGAACCCATCTGGCTCTTATCCATCATATCAGCAATAAGAGAGAAATTTTGCAGTCAGTTCCTTGCCAGAAGGCAGCTGTTAGCACTGAAACAATTCCCAAAGTCCACAGCCTACAGCATGTACCCTGACATGTTGCTGCCTAGAAACAAAGTTGATGGAAATCAAGGCGCTTACTCTTGACAGTCTAAACTCTGTGACCTTCACTCCTGGGGCAGCCATGGAACACAGACACACTTCCCATGCATTTCCAAAAAATGTCAGTCCAGCTGGCTGGGTGCACACTTAGGGCCTTTTCCTCATGGAGATGAGATGTGGAAGACCCAGATGTTACAGGTCTCTTCTGTTACTTTAATTAGCACTGAAGCACATGACAAACCCATTACTTCGAGCTGTTTTGAACAGACAGGACTGGGTTCAGCTCAGTGCCAAGCAGTGTGTTCAGAGCAGAGTACACACAGCTTTGTTGCATCTGGAATGCACCACAGTCTGTCCAGAGGCATAAACTGTATTTATTTAATTGAATCAACTAATATAAGTACACTTGAGATGAAGTCTGTGTTACATCCAACTTGCAGAGTTTTAATGGCTCCAGCATGCTAAAGAAAAAAAAGAAGAAGAGGCTGGCTGCCAAGGCATTTGCACAGAATTACTGTGGAAGCACTTTACAGCTTGTGGTTGCCACAAAATAAAATATTTGACTAATACAAGCTTAAAATACAAAAAATTAGTCATGGTCATATGGCTGTTTTTACACAATCTTGAAGGCAATAACAACATGATCTGCTTTTAGTGCCTTAATAATTTCACTCTGCTGCAGCATAGTGAGCTACAATTCATTCAGATCGCTGATGAACTACTTCTGCATGGAGATCTGCTGCTATCCTCAAGTTAAATTTTGAAATCACTGGATAGCTTACTGAGCTACAACTTCCTTTATCATTAACATCTGTCTATGTAAACAGCAGCTCTCCCCAGCTAACCAGCCTTCTCCTATTTCCTGCAGATTTATCATGGAAATCAGTGTTTGCAAAGTTTAATTATTTCGATGTTGACCACAAATGTTCAAATAAAAAAGAAGTAAACAAAAAAGCAAAAAATCAAATTTTCAAACGAAAAGCACTCCCTTTTCTGGGGGAGAGCATGGCAGAATTGCTGTATCACTTTATACCTGACTTGTGGACAGGATAAGGACTGCTGGCATATGCTGAAATAGTTACCCCCCCTCGTATCAGTACAGCTACTGTATCTGCACATTTTCTGCACATTTCAGAATGCCTATTAAAATGCTGCCAAAACTCTGGAAAAATTTATACCCTAATCTTGGTTTCATTTGTCTTTCAATACCATTTTAGAATCCATTAAAAACTGGTTTCTACTGACAGCATAAGTAATGACATACTTAGGACTAGCAGTTGTCTTTTCCACCACTCTCCCACCCCCCAAACATTCCAAGTACAACTGGGCTGGTTTTCTATGGAGTCCCTGCAAATTCACTTTCACTCCACAGAATACTGAAATGCTTCAATAGTATAATAAAGGTTCTATCAATTTTCATTTGCAAGAACTTGCTTGTTTTTTATCTTTTATTTGCTTATCTTATTTTTTTTAACTAGATACCCAAAATTCTTTTCAGAAACCTAACCACCCCTCATTGATACTCTGTCCAATTCTGACCTTTATTTTACAGATAAGCATTCTCTCCAATAATCATTAAAGAGCATAGGCATACTTCATCAAAATAAGCAACTTGTTTTCAGAACTGATTCCCATTCTACCCCTTCTGCTGATGTAGGTTCATGATTATGGCCCAGAAAGGTACTTTTTAAAATGAATGAATCACCCAATTCCAATAATTGGGAGATAATTATAATACCAACAATACCAAAACCGAGAATGTGTCCTCGTGGCACATCAGATACTCCACAGCATCTCTATCCTTCCTGCAAGTACCTTTATCCCTTTTGTCCTCTATGTACTACTGCTTAAATCAACTATTCAATCAAAGAACAAATTAAATCACAAAAAGCAGATATTAAATCAGTTTAAAAGCATGCACTTTAATTATGCAGATTTCTTTAACCAACTGATTTTAAGTCAAGCATTGGCATTGAACAGTTATGCCTTTTGTTCACTGCCATTATTAGAATTCCAATTCCTAATTTGGAGTAATAACTTATCAAAAAAGTGCCATACACACTTCTGGCAAAGCAACAGGAAACAATGCCATTTTCTAAACATGTTCAGTAAATACATGCTCTGCATTCATCATGAAATTTTGGATAAAATTGTTGTTGCCACAGTAATTCTTACCTGTTTTGATGTAAATGTCGTCTTGTATCCTCCATTCTCTGAAATTCCCTGATGGATACAGGCTTTACTGGTGAGTTCTAAGCAAAAAACACAAAAGACTAAGCTAGCAATTTATTCAGAAAACTCTACATAAATGCCAAACAAACTCTTTGTAGAGCTACATCTGTAACTATTGGTATTTAAAACACCTGACAACGAAGCACAAAACACAAGTCAGGGATGTTCATTTCCAACCAAGCAAGTTCACTCTTATTTTTTTCCTCCAATTTAAATAAATCATAGTTTCAAGATTAAATATTCATGCTGATAACTTTATAAGTTTAAAACCTCCAGTATTAAGAATCACGCAGAGAACTTCATGTAGGTATAAAATTTGTATTGAAATGTAAATACATTCTTTGGAGTTTAACTCTGCAAGTGTAAAGCAGTGAAGACTGGATTCTAAGAAATACAGAATAAAGGAGCTGATGGTCTTTTATGACATTCTAAAGACAGGTTCCAGAAGTCCTAAGAAAGCAAAACATGGGATTAATAAGAACACTTTCGGTTTCATTTGAGCAATGAAATAATTTATCCTATTGGGAACAGAGACATATTGCCTTTGGTGTTATTTAAAAACCTCCACTGACACCCATTAACATAAGAAAATAGAAACTTTTCAAGATTAACTTGCCAATTTTCACTTAAGCCTGCATGCATGCTGCTGTATTGCAGTCAGCCTTCCTAAGCAGTATTTTGGATGGTCTTTTTAAAGAAACTACTCCTTCAGCTAAAATAAATGTAATTTTTATGACTAGATAGACCCCAAGGAATAGCTGTTGTGATGCTGACCAATGCCTTTTCCCTTTGTACAGCAAGGAATCCTTGGGTTGCATTTCCTACAGTTGACTTAGAAAAGTATTGCTCTTGTGTCTGTGCTTCAGCTTCTGTGATCTATACTGAATTTATGAGCTCTACAAAATGAATGCATCTCTCATATCTGTGTGACTGATTTTAAACACAGTAATATAAAGTTCACAAGATAGGGACCAAGCTCCTACATAAAAGCTAAACATCCACTTTTTTTTTCTTTCTTCAAATAGCAAATATCTTTCTGCTTCAAAACACACAGAACTTTGAAAGGACACGTGAATCACAACACCACAGTTACTGTTTAAGCAGAACAGCCACAAAGATTTTTTTCAGACAAGTTATTCATGTAGTCTGTACAGTGAGCCACTGAACTGTGTAACTATGTACATAGGTACTAATTAAGACTGACAGAACACAGAAGGAAACGTGGTGTGACTAAAAATCTGTTTCTATAGGTTCAGTTTCTGAGGACTCTCTCCAGAAGTGTAACATCCAAATAACTTAACAGGGCAGAGTTTTCACAAGGGCTTTGCTGGGGTGTGTGAACTGAATGAACACAAGGAAAGGAACCACCTCATTGGAGATGCGCCGCTGGTCGATGTACGCCATGAACTGGGAGCTGAGGCTGTCTGAGTCCTGGCACTTGGGCTGCCTCACCTCCTCCTCCTCCTCCTCTGTGGCACAGCTGTCAATGTAGTCGATCTGATCGAGATCGTGTTCCACTTGACAAACATACACAGAGAAAACACCCACAATTAGATAACCCATGAGAGAGGACAAAACCCAACAATGCAGCACGGTCAGGAGCTAAGGCCCTGCTTTTTCTGCCATCTGGGAAAGCTCAGCCTGAAAGCTCCTGGATTTTGTCAGGCCGACTAACATTAGATCAACAAATTTTGAAATAATTGTAAAATTTATGCCTTTTAAAAAGCAATGAGGAACATGTATCAAGGAGGTAGTTTTATACTGCTGGCTGCAAATACTTTAGCAGTGACTGAAAAAATAAATATTGTGATTTCCTTTTCAAAACCAAAAACTATATATCAAAGTATTCCAGCTAATACCAAGACTGTACAATGACCTGTGTATATTTTGGAATAATTTCTCTTGGTTCTCTGTCAGAAAAATCAGCATGCATATGACAGATCCTTCTACTAGTGTTACTACTACAACAAAATAGAGAGCAGCATGTCTAAGTTATCTGAATGCAAATACAATAAATATAAGAAGTGTATGTGGAAATAATGAACAACACTACAGAAAACAAAAAAATTCCTCTAAAACAATATAAGGCACCTGCAATTTTATTTTAAAAGAAGAATGAAAAAGAAATTAGGAATCACTGAAATGAGAGCAAGAAACAGCACAGTTTGGCTGGTATTGATTTTTCTTTGTGTAGGAGATATTATGTAGGGCAATTTTTTCACTTGTCACTGCTTTTCCACATTCTGCCCAGTGATTCTGAGAGTCATGACATTGAGCAAACGCCCCTGGTGAAAAATATTGCACTGGGGATGCAGGGGAAAGTATAAGTTCCCTTTCAGAGCACTAGAGCTTTCTTTTTTCTTAAAATATTCCCCAAACTTGCTCCAGACTCTTGCAGACATTCTTCTTTACTCCCCCGCCCCTTTCCTGCTTGTCTAAAACAGACTTCTCTTTGCCTCACCACACAATCTAGCAACTGTTACTGCCAAAGCCACCCCCTCTGCTACTACAACCATCCAAAACTACATTCCTATATACTGTGGCTTCATTAAATTTCCATCTCAGTTTCAAATCTTAAAAAAACCCCAAAAACCCAAACTTCCCTTCTTTCCAGGCTTGCTTACTAAGTAATAATGATGATAATAACAACAACAATACAGAACAAGGTGAAAGATATTAGTAGCTGTGTTAGGAACACAAAACTGCAAAGCACCTGGATCTCTGACAGCCACATGCTATGGTTTGTGCCCCTCTCAGATACACCTACTCATGCTCCAGCTTAAAAGTCTGCTAGGCATTTTGAAATTCCTGGTGTGCAAAAGCCAAAGAACAAAATAAAGTTAGTCTTGGAGGCAGAGCTGACAGCACTACCTGTTATTAAGGCTGCCCAATGCTCCCCATGATACCATGTCTTCAATTCTTCTAACTGCCAGAATTTAACTGTTTGAACTGAATTTTTTCCCCATTAATGTGTGAAAGAGCGTGAGTTAACTAAAAAGTTTCAGATATTTCTAGAAGGTGGCAAAGAAAACAAAAAATTGCGGCACAGAAGACTAAGACCAAGAAAAGAAGATGGCAAAATATAAAGATGGGAAGAGGAGGAATAGAGAAGAAAAAGTGGGAGCTGGGCATAGGACATTAGCTATAACTGGGAAGAGCAGCACTTAGAAAAATGAACTGTAGCCATCAGGGAAAATGAAAAACAGGGAGCAGCTGACAAAGAAGAAGAATCAATCAAAGTATATGCAGATAAGATCTAATAATAAGTACTGCAGAACAATGGAGAAGAAGCAATGATTGAAAAAACAAACCTGAAATACTGTTAAAATTAAGGCATATAAACAAAAGGAGACACTGGTAGCAGCAGATTTCTGGAAGTTAAAATGAAAGAGGACTGGAGATCAAGAAACATGGAAAGCACGATCACCTCTTGAACAACTATGAAGGTGATTCTGTGGGACTGCACAACACCAAATGAGAAAGCACAACAAAGCACTGCCACTCTCAACCACCAGCACCTCCTGGACGATATTAAAGTTTGGATTAAAATCCAAAATTGGAATGAGACACTAGTACCAGTTGGAAATATAAAATTCCCTGACAAAATTGCTCATCCTGTTCTGACAGCAGCCAGCACAGAGCACTGACAATTTACTACTGCAGTAAATTTTCCCAAGAAGCTCAAACAGCAGAACTCCATGCACTGAAATTCAATATTCCAAAATACCATTTGAAGCAGTTGAGACTTTAACACAGGACATAGCCAAAAGCTACAAAGTTTTCAAGAAAATACCAATTCTGCTGCTATTTGATTTTGCCTTTAACATCCTTAAAACAACAGTATTTTTACAGTTTTCACAACACTTTGTGTGATTCCACCTAGACCTTTCTGGGTTTTTTTCCCTCTTTAAACAAGCTACTATCTGTAGGAAACATTCTGGAACTTTAATAATGATGACAATAAATACAGTTAGCCAAAGGTCACTACTTACCTCCACCATTAATTACAACTGCACTCCCTCTGTTTTCTTGGTACTGACTTTCTCTTCTCAGTCTCTGCTCTTTGGTGAACTCTGCCACACGTAATGGGAGATCTGAGAACTCATCTGTTGGCTTTGGAAAACAAACAGTGAAATCTGGAAACATTTTTCTTCAGAAATGGAATTTTGTAATCTACTACTTCTTGATTTGTCCTTGATTTGTACTTCAACTGCCCTGTTTTACAACCACAAAACACTAATTTAAAGCAAAAGACAGCTATAATGTATTGTTTTAAAAAAACATATAGTTGATCTTTCTTAGAAACCAGCTGCCTACAGTTTTGATTGCAGTACCTGCACTTGACTGAACACATCCTAGGATGGAAAATCCTAGCACCTTCTCTAAAATCAAGCTAGGAGTGCAAGTGTGGAGTATAGCTCATTGTGACTTTAGGTCTTGGCTATTTTCTGGCTGCTCCAAGAGGAAAAGGGAACTTCTTCTTGTCAATAATAACTGACAATATTTTTGCTAAGAGATCCTATTTTCCTGCGTGTAAATAGCAAATGGATTTTAACGTTTTAAACAAAGGAAGAAGACAAATTTGCAGCTGATTTCCAAAGCTGAATTTTCACGTTCAGATTTATTTTACCGAAACAACTTTTCATGAATAATTACAGTTGACTCAGCATTGTAATTTGATACTGTTACAAAGTTTTTAAAATGAGGAACCCTATTTTTCTCTTTTATGCTCCAGTAAATTAATGTCTCATGCACTGTTTTATACATTTCTGTTAATACTTCCAACTTGGGGTCTGTCCCATATAAAATTAACCTTGCTTTTTCTCCACTAAAACAAGTAATATTGACTCAAGGCAACCTGCACACCAGCACATACATGTTACCTATGGAATGTGCTTCCAGATGCATACCTTTAGTTATCTTTACTGTACAATACTGCACTCAACAAAAATAAAGCTGCAACACTTACTTCATTCCCTGACCATCTTTTGTCTCCGCTGTCCACACTATTGAAGCCAGAATCAAGTGCTCCATATGGACGACTGGAATAGAGCTCCTCGTGGCTGTCAAACACACAGTTTTAGTTACTGTGATAGAAACACCACCAAAAGCTTCTCAGCCATTACACAACAACAGCAGAATAAGCCACCAAGCACACTTGCAGCGTGTTCACAA
>VYZP01002449.1:12930-63469 GCA_013400635.1 Hypocryptadius cinnamomeus | reverse complement strand
GTATATATATATATATATATATATAAAATAATCCAAACCAACAAAAACTACACAAACTCCCAAATTAACATATTTAAAACACTGGGAGCAGCATAACTGCTCCTACAGATGTGGTTGGAAAATTGAAAATTGTCCATTTTGTCCACAACAGCACGACTCAAAACAACAAAATCTTGCACAGAGTCAAATACAGAGAGCAATCCCATTCAGCTGCAGGAGGTACTGTGAAAACACAGCTCTCAAGTTGTGGCTCTCATAACCAGAACCACTGGTGATGGTGGAATGAAATAAAATAGTAACTAATCCCAGTTACAACCCCCTAAGAAACTAGGAGTATTTCTGTCACTCTATGATGTTCATTTCTGATTTACTTTAACTGGAATGCTTAGTTGTTTTTTTTTTTTTTTATTTAGTTCAGTCACTGGCTAAGCCCCTTCCTCCATTTCATATGGTGTTACAAGCTATGGTGGATTTCTAAATCTTGGTCTTGGTTAATGCATCAAAGGACATATGGGCTGATTTCCTTCAGTTTCTCATAATATACATGTAGCCAGCTGCATGTTATTACATAACTTTAGACTTAAAGCAACCAGATCATTCTAGATACCATGATCTATTTCTGTGTTTTTGATACAGTAATATTACAGTGGGAGAAACTCTCCAGTGCTGTTACAAAGAAAGTTTGGGGTTTTTTTAAAATTCATATCCTTGTTCTTAATAAACATCCCAAAGAAAAATATTCAACAGCAGCAGGCAGTAATAAAGAGGCAAAAAATGGCAAAACCACAGTACTGAGGAAACCTATGTGAAAACACTGGTTGTGTCTTCCTGGTTACAGAAAACAAATAGAACTGTTCAAAGTGCTTGCCAACAAGGGCCTGCCAAATAAAATATTGTTTTATGAAGTCAGGAAAAAACTAATTTTAAAGGTTATTGTAGGTTATTTGTGGTCACGTCTTGTGTTCATAAAACATGATGTCATCTTGAACGCTTCACTATTTTTATTTCAGCCATATAGGTCTTTGTCTGAGACACTATCTCAGCAATTGTAGAAATTTAGAAGTTATTGGAAAATACTTACAAGAGTCTGTTCTACAAATTTAATAGGAATAAAATAAATTAGACACAAGCCAACAGAATGCAAGAAACTATTAATACAGCTTTATTTTAGGGGAGTTTATTTATCTAATCCAGTAATTTGGAATGATGAGATCACACCAGTAGCATTAAATTAAGTCATTTGAAATGAGAGATTTGGGGAATTGTTTTCCCTACTTCTGTTTGTTTCAAATTAGATTAACACCACAAAACTGTGCATCATGGCATCTGATTCTCTGCCTTGTCCCTGGGACACGGGAGGAATGATTATGAAGGCCACTAGGATAAACATTATGTCACCTTCTGCTTTTTTGGTGGAAAGAATTCATTCACCTCACTGAGTGAGTCATCCCATGAGCCAATCTAAAGTATCAAGATGAACTGAAAATGATGGAGACAGAAGTTAACGAGATGGTCATAAGGAGTTAAAGACTTTTTCTGGCTACCATTAAAGCTTTTGCCTCATTTCTTTCTCTCTTTTCTATCTAACATTCACTGACCCATCATAATGCCAGGTGGATTGCTGAGATTTTGGTTTTTTTCAGAATGAAGGCTTCCTATAAATGGTTTCTCCCACTTGAAGCTACCTAATTAACAGCTGACTCAGGCCTGAACACTTCCTTGAATGTTGTGGCCACTTTGGGGATTTCTTCTTTTTAGCCACTGACAGCCTCTTCTCCGGGGCTCTCACTGCTGAGACAGTTTGTCAGAGCAAAGAAATGTTTATGATATCCCTTGTGCCCCTTTGGGCTTGTGTGCCTAATTTTTTCATCAGGATAAGAATACCCCTCTAGTACTCCCTCTCCTTGTTCCATTTAAGCTTTGTTTTATGGTCATGGAAAGTGGCTTGACATGAACTAAGTCTTAAAATATGAGGTTTTAAGATAGAGGTCCTCATTTTCTTTCTGATGCTCCTGACTCTGTGCTATTCCAATGATGGTGGAAGCATCCTGTACATGGAAGAAGCTGTGTTCTGGGACCTGGCCCAAAGAGAGCAGTTCCTTCTGGCTTGGCTTGTTGTGGGAATGCAAGGAGATTCATGGTGGGTGCTATGACATTCTCATGGGATACCAGAGCATTTCTCCCGGTGCAATTCCTTGCTGTATTATTCTCACTTCTTTTCTCAATAATATTCAAGTGCAAAAGAGGAAAACAGGCAGATTATGTTGTCTGGTGGTAAAAATGCTTGATTTTCTTGTTTTCTTCAATAGCTAAATTCAAAATAAGGCAAAAATGTGACATTGAGCCACTATATTTGTGTGTTTCTTAAAAAAAATTTGAAGGATCTCTCACTATTTCACTTCATTGCCTGAACTATTTGATCTCTATCTAGGAACATTCCAGCCAGCTAGTCTATTGTATTAAAAGTACAATTTCTAAAGCACTGAATAATCATGTAACTCAATTCTGGATTCAACCAGCTTCTATCTTCCTCCTGTATCCCCTACATTTACAGAAGGACTCATTGGGTTTTTCCGTAGATTTTTTGGTTAGAGTTCCCTGACATGGGGTTGGTTTGGTTTTTTTTTTTTTTTGGTATGTGTGTGTCTGCTCACAAGCTAAAAGAGACTATCTGTTCTGTTTTTTAAAATAGGAGAAAAATAGGCAGTAGGAAGTCTCAGTACTGGAGATAGTTGTGCCATAAGGATAAGGTAGGAATGGGATGGGGAGGAAAATAATCCAGCTGCCTAATAATTCCTCAGTAATGTGACTGGAAGCATGTATTGTATAAATCTATAGCAAAAGGGGGCCATAACCCTTGCATTTTAATATGCACTTATGCTATAGCTAATAAAAAGAAATCATACAGCATTTACCATAGTAAATTGTGATTTGCCATTTGCCATCCTGGTGTGCCACAGAAGATTTGGTCTTGATGATCTATTTCTGTGTTGGGTACAAGTAAATAACTAACACTGCATAATTCAAACAAAAAGCCTAGCATTGATGAGAAAAGTAATTCAGCCATTTCTGAGATAAATTATGAGAACTTATCTTCTGTATTTCTGACTGTTTACTTTTCTGGGGCAGTTCCCTGCAGAGGCTCCTTAAGGTGTAGGAACTATATAGCAGGTGTTGGTTGATAGGAAACTTAGCAGTACTTTCTGCCTCTCCTTGGAGAAAGTATAGATCCTTTAGAAAAAAGCCCCACTTTGATCCTACCAGGAACTGGCCTCCCTGACTCCTCCTACAGGACTTTTTCAGGATGAGGACTGTTATTAAATTCACCAAGATGGGCCCACCACTGGCCAAGGCTGAGCCAGGCAGTGACAGTGGGGATAACAGATATCGCTGGGGTAACAGATTCCACAGAATCACACAGTGGGTAAGGGAGGAAGACATCACTGGAGGTCATCTAGTGCAACCTCCCTGCTCAAGCATGATTCCCTAGAGCATGCTGCTCAGCTTTGTGTCCAGATGGATTTTGAATATCTCCAGGTAAGGAGACTCCATAACCTCTCATGGCAACCTGTTCCTGTGTTGAGTCACCTGCACAGTAAGGAAGTTCTTCCTCACATTCAGCTGTTGCTTCCTGTGCATCAGTTTCTGCCCTTTGCCTCTTGTCCAATTGGTTGGCACCAACTCAGACTGGCGAAACTACACACCCTGAGCTTTTTGTTCCAGAACTGCACAAGCAAACTCTGTGGTGGTCTCAGCCTCCTGCATACTCAGTGAGAAATTTGCATCAAAATCTAACAGCTGTAATGCTGAAGGATATGACTGAATGCTTTGTTGAGAAAACTCAATATTTCTGCAAGTAAATTGCAGCAAGTGAAGTCCTGAAAGCATACCACTCTAGTTGGAAGGGCAGCATTGAAAGGAGAAGATGACAGCAGAGCTCTGACAGCCACTTCCTTTGACTGAGATGAGCTGTTTTCCATAGTCTTGGAGAGTATCTTTTCCAGAAAAGTAAAAACCCCTGCCAGTTTGGTGGTAGGACAAAGGGAGATAAAGGCAGAAGAGGAAGTTCTGCTCCCATCTCAAGTCAGTGGAACAAAGACAGTGAGGGTCATAAAACTGGGACATCGTGACAAAATGGATGGAACTTGTCCTGCATCAGAGCATAACACTGTCTCCTAAGAAAGACTGTCCTGCAGCTCATACACACAGATGCAGTTAAAGCCTTCTAGTGGAGGCATAATTTAATCTGGGTAGACAAGGGGTACTTTAGCCACCCTGCATTTGGTGTGTAAGAGTGAAGGACAGAAGCTTTCTAGCTGTGGCCCTGCTGCCATCACAGGAGACAAGTGAAGAGGCTCATCATGGGGCTGGTCACAGTGGTGAGACAAAGATGCACCTTCACTGTGGGAAGTGACTGTCCCTACACAGCAGCACAAATGCATGCATCTCTGTCTTCAAGGAGGGAGTTTTGTCCAAGTCTGCTCTAAACAGCTATTTCACAATGATGTAGGGAGGCTTGATGTGTACAGATTGCTCTGAAGACAGAAATCCTTTTGACAAGTGCTGTTACTGTTAATAAGTAATAATTAGACATTATGTATTATGAAATCCTTCTTAAGAATATTTCACAAGTACCCAGAAAGGGACAAAGACCCACAAATGCTATTAATTAACTTAGTTTCAGTAGTACAAGGAATTTAACTCAAGTAGACATATCTATCTATCATCTATCTATCTATCTATCTATCTATCTAACCATGCGTGTGTATGTATTTGTCAGATCAAAGACGTCCTTAAAATATTCAGCAAAGAATGCTATTTCTATTATTTGACTTAATCACTGCTTATTATACAGATGTAAATGTAATTGCATTTCTATATGGTTATTGTATATTGAGAATTTGTTGTTGCACAATTTTCATTCTTCACTGGGATTTGTATGTGTAGCAACGACTAAGAATACTTGATGATTCGTGATTGATAATGGGATATTAAGTAATTTTGTCTCTTCATCACCATTCTAATGAACATCTGCCAAAATGCTTTACTTGTAAATACTATTCTGGGAGTGTGTGATGAAATCTGCCTTGTTCTTGGTATTAATCTCAAATACAGGTCTTACAGTGTGGCAGCAGCACAATATTTGTATGTCATAAACACAGTCATGGCACAGTGGAATTATTCAAAAGATGCTCCTGATTTTATAGATAATTTTTCTCAGTGTATTTGTGAATTTGTTCCACTACTGTAATGTTACAAACTCTTGGTGCAATTTAAGGTTGCCATAGGCTTTTGCCCAAGTCAGGTTGGAGCTGGTTCAGTGTTGTGTAGGAGTGTTGATCTGCTGGAGGGTAGGAAGCTCTGCAGGGGGATCTGGAGAGGCTGGATTCATGGGCCAAGACCAATGGCATGAGCTTCAACAAGGCCAGTGCCGGGTCCTGTAGCCCCAGGCTGGGGGCAGAGTGGCTGGAAAGCTGTTCCGTGGAAAAGGACCCGGGGCTGCTGGCTAACAGTGGCTGAACATGAGCCAGCAGTGCCCGGGTGGCCAAGAAGGCCAATGGCAGCCCGCCCTGGATCAGGGATAGAGTGGCCAGCAAAGCTAGGGAAGTGATTCTCCCTCTCAGTACCTATGGATACTGAGGAGGTCAAGTCAGGGGAGGTTTAGTTTGGACATCAGGAACAATTTTATCACAGAAAGGGTGATTAGAAACTGGAATGGACTGCCCAGGGAAGTGGTGGAGTCATTGTCCTGGAGACATTTAAGGAAAGTGGCACTTAGTGCTATGATCCAGTTGACATGGTTGTGTTCAGTCACAACCGTTGGTTGGAGTAAATGATCTTGAAGGTCTTTTTCAACCCAATTGGTTCTGTGGTCCTGTGATTAGGACAGTCTCAGTAACATGTCTTAGCAAGCAATCCATTCAATTTTCTTACTGCTTATTCCATATTTGTAGCCCAACACAGTCTGCTCCATTTTAAGAGGACTTGTTTGAAGATATATGCATATGTTCATATATGTGTGTATGTGTCATTATTGTTCTGAAAGTAAAGGTGTTAATCCCTAGCACATAACATCCTGTACAAGTGGCTTTGTACAACTTCTGCAGCTCTTTTGTTTCTCTTCAAGTTGACAGAGAATTGTGACACAAAGTAGGAAAATGATCATTGCCATATTTGTAATGCTAGAAATACTTAGAGATTTGTAATATTTAAGAGGATATCTACTAGTAAGAATCATATTTTCAAGTCATCCAAAGTGAATCTAGTTTGTTCTATTTATTATGCAGCTGAATACTTAGCCTGTGGACAGATGTTCAATTTGCAGACAGCTGTGTTAGTTTAAGATGTTACTATCCCCAGCTGTCTGCAGCCAGAATGTTACTGAAGGCCCCTGTCCACACAGCTCTGCACAGCTTTACGTGGAGTTCTGAGACTAGCAAGGGCAAGGTCACTTGGGCTAGTTCAAGCCATCTGCAGTAGCCATTGCTGTTGAGAAGTGCTGAAGGCCATGAGCTATTACTCCTACGGTGTCTTTATTGTAGAAAAGAAGCAATTTCACAGTGGTGAGCCCTGAGCCTTCTGGGAGCATCTCTGCTGGGCAGACCAAGTCCTTCACAGAAAGGCATCAGTCCTGAGTCTCCTACACAAAACCAGTTACACATGGATCATGAATAATCATCTCCTTTGTGGATCTTCAGTGGGATGAGGTCTTTGGTATGTAGGAAGCAATACAGCTACCTAAAAAAGGTGTATCTGATATACATACACCTATAAATATCTAATGACATTTCACCTTTCTTTTTCTTTGAAATCTCAGGATTAAGCTGGCAGCAGACACCTACTTTTAGTAATCAGATTTTCCCCCTCAGTGTTGAATAGCTCTCACCAACCAAGGGTATTTATTTTGGAGAACTACTAAAAAATTTTATGCAGCACAATCTGAATCCAGTGAACTAGAAATTCAAGGATTACTTTAGTGATGTTTAAATAATTTGAAATTCTGAATTCTTTGTGAGGAAGATCCTTAAAAGAGAGCATTATAAAAATAATGTCTCTATAGACATAATAAAATATTGCATTAGCCAAACCTTTTCCTAGAGGAAGTAAAAACAGTCTTTCTTGGTTAGGGTCCTGGAGATCTGTTTCTCATAATGTGATATTTAGGAGCAGCTATGAAATGTCAGTATTAATGCTTGTATCATTCTAATTTTAGAGATAAAAATAAAAAAACCCCACACCAAAAAACTTTATTTTTTTTTCTCATTTTCTCATGCATGACTGAGAAAGTTATGTGCCTGATAGCAGTGTGAAACAGAAGTGCATAGTCCTAATAGAGGATTCTTGAGATTGTCGCATATGGCAAATGGCAAAGGGCAAATGGCCCCTAAATTACTGGTCTACACTTCTCAGGTGTGGGATTGGGTCAGTTCTTTTGTGCAAAACTCTTTGCTTCTGTTTGTTACCTTTGCTCTCTGGTTTGGACCTGTAATAGTGGAATCCTTTAGTCACACTGGAGTTTGCATCAAAAAGTTGATGAAAGAAGAAGTGTAGATATCACACATTTACTGGCCACTGTGTTCTCTATGCAAGTGTTCTCCGCCTGAATGCATTTCAGAAAGCTGAGGGATAGTCTTTACAATTTCAAGCAAACCACTGGGTTTTAACTAAGTGATTCCACATGCTGGTTGAGAGAGACTCTATATTCGCCCTTCAGCGCACTGAAGCTACAAATCATGTTTGTAAGACCTTTTTTTTCTGTTTTTGACCTATCACTTTAAATTCAATGTATCTATTTTAGCTGCAATTTAAAACAAATTGTCCCAGTCTGATGAAGACTACTTACTTTCAGTGCCAGAAAAGGGCATATGTCACAAGAAATAGTCTGAACACGTACTTCACTGTTGCTTATTTGACAGATGACCTTGATGTGGATCTCCACTGGGGGCTGAGGCTGCTTATGTCCATGTTTGGTTCAGGTTGTCTTGTTACTATTTCCTTCAACTAGGGCAAAGATACAAAGTTCCTCTAATTTTTGTCTCAATGCTTCTCAGGGAGGAATCCGAGACCAGAACTCCCATTTGCTTACCATTCATTTTCAGTGTTTTACAAACACCCAGTATCCAGACACCAGCCTGTACTAAAATGAAATGAGACTCATGAGGTACAAAGAGACTGAGGAAGCTACTGTATACTCCCAATGCCTGGCTATCTCTCTAAAATACTAGGAAAAAAAAAAAGAAAGTGTATTAATATGCGTACAATCTTTGAGTCCCACATATTTCTCACTTCAAAGCATAATTATGAAATAATATTATAATAAATGATAGTTGTATAGCCCAATACAGAGAAGTGAACCAATTCTTTAAGACACATGCTCTAGTGTCCCTTCTGCTTTAGGTGTCGTGGGACATTGAGGGACTGAAAAACTGAGTTCAACAGAGCCATGGAGGATGGGTGAGGATGGCTGTGTCGCTATGGGGTTACAGATTATGGCTGTGGACCAAGAAGAATATAATTGAGTTTTCACTATAAAGCCACTGAAAATACTTCATATAAAAATTTCTATGCATTCTCCTTTGTTTTTCCTGTCCCTCTCTTCTCCCTGCCTACAGACTGTCAACACTTATGAGTAAGTAAAACAATACTTCTATCTTGATGCAAATTGAGAACGCTATGACTTAAATTTAAATTAACTCACCTAATAGCTAAGACATCTTTATTTTGAAGGCATGAGCAATGCAAATAGTAGAGAAACACATCTCTAAATTAATTGTTTCATGTCACAAATGTTTTGTTATTTTTTTGCCAATGGCACTATAAACTGAAGATATATATATATATAAATATTATATATGTGTGTGTCTCTCCCATAAACAGGGAAGCCAGATTAACAATGCTATTTTATTCCAATGACAGTGAGTTCAAGTCTTTTGGGGGAAAAATAATCTTTTCATATGTTAAGTTGGCTTAAAACAAAACTTCCCCAGTTGCTAGATGTTCAAGAATCTTGAGTTACATGGTATTTTTTGTTAATTTTTAAGTAAACCCACATTTTCCACAATATTTTAGGATGCTTTTTCTATGATACTGTGTGTATGGTATTTCATACTGGGATGACAACATTAGGAACACATTCAGTGGCTGCTTAAAACTTTATCCAGACAACAGCTCAAAAATTATGCATTTCTCACTATTGTAAAGGAGTTACAGAGTCAGAGTGGGCTTCTTAGAGACCCAATGATGGACTAAAACACCTTTTTAAAAATTAACCTTTAAGAAAGAAAATATGGAATTTTCTTAATGCTTTGTATATATTGTTACTAAGTTTTTATTATAGAGGTAGAAAACAATATAGTTTTCTTTGCTTATTAGTATTTACTCTGTTTCCATTTTGTTGCATACTTGTGCAATGATTCAGCCCCTAGAAATAGACATATTCTTCTGGGCTTCTAATGCTCTAAAATCTTGGCTCTCACAGCAAACAAACTTATTTTGCACCAAGTTGCCCTACCTACAAAAATACTTTCTGAAGGTTTTGTGATTTGGAGTTGCATTAATCTGAATGATAGGCTCTCCTCAGCCTGCTTAGCATTATACCTCATTCAATAGACAGTTTAATGGATGATCCACAGCAGTACAGTACATTTTTGAGCTCTGGGAATTATTCTGCACAGCTCAAGATTTGGGACTGGATTTGGTGGCTGAAATCCAAAAGCTTTTTTCCTTTTTTTTAAGTACCAAACATTGCCTCTTGCCAAGTGGGATCATTTTCCCATCTGTTGAAGGGGTTCCTGCCCTTAGTAACAATATTCAGTTTTTCTGGCTCCTTAATGCAATGCTCACACTAGTAAAATAGAAGTAACAGAATTTAGCAGTAATGTCAGTAAGCAACTGAAGTTAAAGGCATCAGGGAATCAGGTCTATAGGTGTGAAGGACCAAAAGAATGCCTGTCTGCATCTGGAGGGGCTTAATATAACCTCCATTGTTTCCACCTCCTTTTAATAGATTATGTCTCATTTAAAAATGGTTGAAAACCCTTCCCCTGTGATGCTTTCTTGACTAACACACCAGCTGCCTTTGGAAAGTTGGGAGAAGGATAAGCTGTGATGGAAGCCTTTGAGAGCAGTGTTTATGCCCCATCCCTAAGGACTCCTGAGTGTGAAGCCCCAGTTTTCAGTGTGGAGTGTGCCAGGGACACAGCACAGTGTCCAAGTGCTGCCCAAGCTCTGCAGCTGGGTGAGCCCTGACCTTCACACAGTGGCACTGTGGGTGAAAGGAGAGGCTGTGAGGGGACAGGCTGGTGACAGCCGAGCTCAGCCAGGCACAGCTGGCTGCCCCAGGGGTGCATCGGCCTGGGGGGACACCAGGGGCACCGAGCTGACCTGCTGAGCTGCTGAAATGAGTGCTGGACCTGCCACAATGAAGTCCTGAGAAGGCTGTTTGATCTTAGGATCCTTAGAGTTTAAATCTCCACTGTGGTAGAATATGCATGAAAAAGGGATAATGTGTATAAATGTGGATACACCAAATATAATAGATATGTGTTAGTACATTAAATGATTAAATGTACAGGCTCCAAAGAAATCACTCCAGCTGTTATTCCCCAATAACTGGAATGTATTTAAAAAATCATTTTGTGTGGCTATTTTTGTCGCAACACATTCCAGAACAGCTGTCATAACACTGGGAATTTACTTCCACAAATATATTCCAAAAAGTCCCCTTTATCTGGCAGCAAAAGACTCAAAAGGAGAGACTACACTGCACAGAGCAATATTCCAGATGCACGGGATAAAAAAACTTCTGGTTATTACCGGGTTAATCAGAGCTGTTCTGGAAAGTCCCAAAAATTGCATGTAGCTGTTTCAAAAATCACAGGAATATTTTCAACATTTCCACTGGGTCAAAGCAAAAATAACTATACATCCTTTTTAGGTGATTATATTCAGAAGACTGGTCTTGCTAGAGTGACTTAACACATCCATTACTGCAATTATAATTTAGTGATAATTACTCTGTAGAATTCCAATGTTCTATTACCACAAATGAGGGCCCATGGAGGAAAACAGCATCCAGCATCTCCAGGGCCTTGGAATGAGTGCCTGTGATTTTATAATTTCCAGACTCATTGCACTTAGTCTGGGAGAGGCTACACATGCATTGTGTAGATTAAGAGCCCTCTCTTTGCTGATTAAAATGAAGCACAGTCATTGACTTATCAGATCCAATATGTCTAATTAACATGGAAAATAAGTTTGACCTTACACTGGTTAAGACAGATGACTTCCTTACACAAGTTCTAAACACTTATAGGCATTAAGCCAAAGCTTAAAAGCAATTTGTGTTTTATGAAAATCTATTTAAGGTTCCCTTCAAATAGTATAAATCAAAACAAACAAACAAACAAAAAAGAAAACAAACAACCTCTTCACACAACTCATGTCTCCGGTCAGAATATCGACTCTCTGTGATCAGTATGTGACCAAATCCATGCTGGCATACTACATACATCAATGCTGCAGAGACCATGATCAGTGCAATACTTCAGAGAGCCCTGTTTTGGGACTGGGAAGGCAAAAATATGAGTTATCAAAACCTTCCTTCTTTTCATGTTTTGGTCACAGTGTGATCATCAAGGCATGAGAAGCACTACATTTGTCCATAAAAAGAGCTAAAGACATGAATATTGTAGGGATATGTTACTCCTCTAAGATGTTGTCTGGCTGTGACATTAACCAGCTGTTGAAGCAAGCAAAGGCGCAAAATGGATCACATAAATATCTCTAATTGCTTTCACAAGAACACAAATCATCCAAGTACTTGATTTCTCACTTTCTTTGTTTTTCCACGAGGAGCTAGAGCCTAGCTGAATACTTCACTTTCCATCCCGTGGCTCTAGGAAGGAGGTGGGGGGAGGAGGACACACTTGTCAGCCTAGCTGATGTAATCTGTGGTCTGGTTTTGCCTGTACTCGAAATGACAAAGATTGGAAGTTACAGCTACTTCCCAGCTCTTGCAGGCACAGCTGCTAGCTCACAAGGCAAGAACTACACAGGAGGAAGAGGAAGGACCCTTCCTATCATGACAGATGGGTTAGATGTATACCATAACACTAAAAAAAGGAGAAAGGTTGAAAGAGAGAGAAAAGAGCTACTGCTTCTAGTGATAGTCACTGAAAATTTGACTGAGTCTTTTCATCATGCCCTCATTTTCACCTCAAGGGAGGATCTGTTTTGCTATCTTTATAAATTTGGCCACTCCAAGGGGGATGCTGAAGTTCTCATTGTGTTAAAAGTCAGCCTTGTCTGCACTGATAGAGAGATCTAAGACAGCTCTGCAATAGACCTTGATTTCAAAAAAAATACTGAGCTACAACACTTAAAGGGCCTTCAGGTTATCCAAAAATAACTAATAATTTTTTTTTCAGATGTTGATGTGCCTTTGTTCAATGACAGACTTCTGGAGGCAAATGTTACAGAGTAAACTAATGAGCCATTTCTTGCAACACTTTCAGTTTGGGTTCAAACCGGAAAGCACAGATCCAAGTTCTGCTGCCTTGGGGATATTTTTCAATGTGAGGTTTGGATCCAGCCCACTATAAAGAGCCACTATACATGCAAAATTTTGAGATTGCTGTAGGTTTGGACTCTATCCACTGTTAAAGTTCAAAAGGTTTTGTCTGGGTATTTTGACGTGGGCCTATCTCCATTTTAGTTTTGGAAACAAAAAAGCCCCAAATACACATATGAAAGAAAATCCCCTTGCAAATATGCAACTCGCCTATCATATGCAGAAACAATTTCAGGACTCTCAGTCCTCCAGGTAGTTACTTGTGCACTGACACCCATTGTTTTCAGTGGACTCCATGGGTAAATAATCATGCACCTGGGAACAGCCATTTGCAGGATCAAGCTGTTGTAAAACGATATGCTGATGAAAACTTGAAAGGTAGCTGTAACACTTGATTGGATTGGTGCAGACTGTTAGCAGAGGCTGTCTGGATGCAGGCTATTGTCACTCTCATTTTAGGAAGCAATTTTAAAAAAAATTACATTTCTTCACCCTTGATTTCCAGGACATCTCCTGCTCCCCCTTCTAGGAGGAGACAGCTTGCAAGTGCATGTTAGCAAATTCAAATGCTACAAATGAGTTTTACAGTCCTCAGTGCTGGCTATTCTCACCTCATGAATCCAGAAGTGTCTATGAATTTGAAGGATTGTTTTGGGGGGATGATCTCATCTCCCAGCTTTACATATTCTCTAGTTTCGTTTTCCCCTGCAACTCATTCCATGCAGTCAGCAAGCAAGCCAGGCTTTCCAGAAAAGGACAAACTGCTATTGCTTTTCTTCCTGTTTCTTTATGTTTGCTGCTTGTGTTCATCATCTTGCCATGAGGCAATAGTTTTTGTCCAGGGGTAGTAGTTACTTCTTATGTTTGTAATATTTAATGCCCTTTTCATGTTCTCAAAAGCAGTTTTACTATTCCACAGATCAAATAAATTCCAAATTTCAGAAATGATACAATGAAAGCTTCAGCTTCAGAAGCACAGCTGCAAATGAAGCTTTAATTGCCACTTTAGATAAAGGGCTGAAAATATCTAGCTAGTGAAAATGCAGTAAATTTGAGAGGGCAGAGCAATAGAGAGAATGGCCATCTTCCACAGGGCATAACACATAAGGTTAGGAAACATTCCTGTGAAGCAGACTGTATGTGATGTGTGACCAAATATGTTTCTGTTTTTATCACAGAGATAGTGAAAAGTGAACAATACTCTTTCCTTTTGTTATTAAATACTTTCTGGCCAAATGTTTTACCATCTTTAGTTATTTATTTTTTTTTTTTTTCTGGCAAAAGAAGAGATTCTTTTCATGATGTGAGTTCTTTCAAACATTTTCTGTGTAAAGCTCAAGGAAAATTTGCAGATGTCAGGAACTAGTTCTGGAAGCTCACAACAATTGATGGATCAATTGTAAAAGACCATAATGAGAGTTACAAAATAATCTCCTCAGAACTTCCCTATAGCCCAAATTTCACATTCCTGTTCCAAAGCATGAATGTCAGAAAGCTTCTCAACATGTTAATCAGGCCTTATTTCACAGGAACAAAACAACATTTTTCTTCCCAAGAGCTTTTCTTGGAAAGAAACACAGCATTTGTTAGCTTGAAAAAAACCCCAGAAGTGGGTCATAGGACAACAGAAAAAAAAACATGGAAAATTACAGCCCCAAATGGTTAAAGATTCAAAAGCCTAGGGGCAGGTGGCAAGAGGGTCAGATCCTGGAATAAGTTAATGCAGTTTCAATAATAGGTGGTATTATTAGCTCAGCCTGTAACTGGTATTCTTATGGGATGTCAAATATGGGATGTGATGGAAATATTTCATTATATAATAAATGGGTTTCTGTGAACTAAAGCTCTCAAACGTTTGCCGCTGACTCATCGGTTGTTTCTGAAACACTGTGTCTTTGACATTGCTACAGAGACTGCCAGAAGCTGCATCAACCAGTGCCAGCTGGTATTTGTGATACAAACGTATTCCCAAAGGGCATTTGCTTTATTTTAGTTTTCACTATAGCCCAGTTATGCACTCGTTCAGGTTGTCTGTTTTGTGCTCTTAATGGCAATGCAGTTCGGGAGGGTTTTGAAAAGAAGTGTCTCAAAAGTCAAGATAAATAATTATATTAAGAAAACATTATTTGGAAATTTTGCTGTGGCCTTTTACCTACATTTAATAGTGATCCAAAAAAACCCCCCAAAACCCCAACCAATCACAACCACCGTAACAATAGTTTTGTTTAATTATAACACAGCAAAGATGCACAAACTGTTTCAATGCTGATTTTACAAACAATAGAACATACAATAATATTCTGTGTCCTATTATATTATGAAAAGCCTGTCTGATAGTTCTCTCACTCAGTTTAGAACAGTCTGGAAAGGGATAGAAGAAACAGAAATCACAAGACCTATTATATTTTTATTATATTATTATTATATTATTATTATTATATTTCCTAGCATCCTACTAAAAACTGTCAACATATAACTGGAACTATCTTAGAGGCCAAATGACTCAGAGGCACACACTTTTAATGACTGCTAGCCAAAAAAAGGCAGAATAAATGACACAACATAATGACTGTGCAGGATCAGTGAAAGAAGTAATGCTTAATTTTACAATCAGTCTGTGGGATTCCTTGTCACAGAATGCCAAAACTTTACGCAGGTTAAAAACCTGAGTAGTTCATTCAGGAAAGAAAAGTCCAGCAAGAGCTACAAAATATGAGAGTAAAAACTCTACCTCAGGAATTCCTTAATGTCATAATGTAAGGAGAATGTTGTGTAAGCTCTTATACAGGAAGAGGAGAGGGGAGGCTCATTTTCCCAGCACTACTGGTGCAAGGAGGTGTATAACTGTTCCTTTGAGCCAAAGAGGCTCAGTAGCTCATAACTGTGTTTGTGCAGAGAAGAGAGAGGGAAATCATTGCATGTTGGCACTGTGGCTCAGCAGTAAAGTCCTTGGGGTGTTTCTTGCTTCTTCTATCCCATTTTCCTAGATTAGATATGACCTCTTGACCTTTCTATGGTGCCAGTCCAAACACTCTAGTGATGGAAAACACTTCATTTACCTCCTTTCAATTTGTTCCTGTATCATCCTATTATAGTTCCTGGTTCTACTTCTGTTGGCATTTTATTGCTAGCTAGGGTCCTGCAACAGGAGATATACACAGACCACATCAAAGAAGAAAAAAATGTTACTTGCAAGTGGGAACTACTACTCTAACAGTAGCAATGACTTTTCTAACATCTGTTGTTTTTCAAAGCATGCTGTGAATTTTTTACCCTACCTATGTATAAGCAGAAACTGATTTTTCCTGAAAATTCCTGCACCACAGCAAAGCTAGGAACATGCAAAATAACCTCACAAAAGGAAAATATTAGGAGATTCATACATAGGTCTGCACTGGTGTTTTCCAGAGACTGCTGGGAAATGTTGTGCAGCTCACCACCAGGGCTCCTTTCTTCCCATTTCTTCCCCATGCTGTTTGCCTGGCTCCCATGCCCACACAGGCCCAATGCACACGCTCAAATAAAAATTGAGGGCACAGCACTGATGAACAACTGCTATTTTATTTTGCCATCTGATCACAGTTTAGCTACTACTAGATACTGTTTTCTGGCAGTCCTTAACAAAGGAATCCAATCAACAACATTCATTCTGCGCATTGCCTAGTTGGCCACGTCCTTAATGAAATAGCTGACCCTGTATTTCTGAGAGAAGTTATTTTCAGTAATAAATATCCTATTTTTCTGGTAGCTGGGGAATAGGAATTGACATGATTTATTTCTTTGGAAACAAGTAATGGTTAATAAGCAAAGATTTGAGGTTATTATTTAAGATTTCAAATCCACTTTTACTTCAGTCTTTCCCAAATCTTTCTGACTGTTATGATCTTGGTGTTCAAATGTATTTTATGTAGTCTCCTCACACTCCCAAGTAGTTCTGTTGCATTTTTGTGACTGAGTGTTGACGTTCATCACTTGAAGTAGGTAACAAGAACTGTGCATTCCTTCAAATAGAAGAACATCCCCAAAGGCTTACTTCAAGTTCTGCTTTGAATTTAAAGCCAAAGTTTAAAATCTGATTATTGTATCTTCTTTTTAAACGTGCTTTTAAGTCTGTTTGCATGTGGAAAATATTTTCAGTTAGAAAAACATAGTTAATATATTTATTCCTACAAACTGAATATGTGGCACATGGTACAAGAAACTTTCATATGTATGAAAGCTATCCATATGAGTTTTATTGCTCCTGCTGTTTCTTGTGTGAGTCTGCTGCTGATGTGGCTAAATAAAATTTTGCCCATCCATCAGTTAGCAATAGACAAGTGTTTAGGAATGCATACTACTTCTCATAGGCTCATAGAAGACCCTTCCTCTAGCCACTGATATTCACTTATGGACCACTTTTTTTTTCCTGTTGTTGTCTTGTTTTGTTGGTTTTTCCTCCTTCTGTGTCCTTAATGTCAGTTTGTTGAAGAGTCTGTTACTATACATGGTATTGGCCAAAGTCTTGTCCCATTTTAGAAACTGCAAAATTCATTTAATTCCTTGGGGTTATATGGAGCTGTTTCAAATTTATGGCAGTAAAGGAAGATGATAATTCTGCCTTCAGTGCTCATCTGTTCCATATAAACTCCCTGAACTTGCAGAAAAAGGTCTTACATGAACATTCAGGTAACTGAATGCTATTGACCTTGTTAAGAAAGATTATTATTGTTATTGTTGTTGTTGTTGCTACTATTTCTTATTACTGTCTGAATAAATAGAGTTAAACTAGGGAGGACATAGTCACATGCTCTTTTGGGCTACTGGCTTCAGAAAACCTGGTAAGTGAATTAAGGGAGAGTAAGCAAGAGGAGTGTTAGGACTAGTGCTAGAGAGAATTCAAGGTCAGATCTGTTTTGATGAGTTCATCTTGGTTCCTTCAGTCATCCTCACTGTGGGTGGTAACTGTCTGAGTTCCCCAAAGTGTTTACAGCTGAAGTCATCTTAAGACAGGTGGATTTACTTTGAGTCCTGCCAATTTCATATTTCTTTTCCTTGAATTCCACCATAGTCCAAATTGTCCTGCTGTTACCTTATGAAGTGAGATACTTGCCAGAAACCTCCCCTTCCAGTATCTCTGTTGGAGATTTCCTAAATTTAAAAGGTGTTGCATATTGACTCCTGAATTATTTACTACAAAAACCCAAAACCAACAACCACAAAACAAAAACAAATAAACAAGCTCAAAAAACCCCCAAAAAACAACAACTCCCCAAAAACCCCCTGGCAAACCCCAAAAGTCTTGGTTTATCTGTGTAGGGTAATTTTCATGTGGGGAATCAAATCTCTCAGACAAGATGATCAGTCACTACCCAGTACTGATTGTAATCTGTGTTGCAGTGACAGCTTTAGCTGCATTAGGTGAGACTTCCCAAACTGTGAAGAATGTGATTCTACAGGACACTTAAGCATGTCCATGATTCATTGGTGCTGATTCATTGGTACTACCTGCTAAACATCTCCTAATTGTTTTAATTACATACAGAAGATGTGGTCATTTCTGCAGCTGCAGTTTCTACCATCTCTCCAGCCTGTCCGTGGTCTCCTGTCAGCCCGTGGCTCTCACCTCTGTGGGAGAAGCCCTGGGCCCAGGCAATTACTGACTGAGTGCACTGGGAGAGCACACAGGCACAAACTTCATACCCAGCTATACCACATCTGAAACCACAGGGTAAACTTGAATTCAATCCTTCTGTCACATTTATAACTTGAATTTCAAAGCCCTTGCCACATTAGAAAGAAAGTGCTTATTATAGGATTTCTGGTAGTTTCTTAGGGCTGCATTATGGCTTCTCTGATGGGGTTTATGTAGACAAAAGAAATGATGAACAGCTCTGCAAGGGACTGTTTTGATACAGTTGGGAATTTTAGCTCTCTTTGTATTAAAATTTGGAGATGGCTCCTACACATTCTTCTCACTGCCTAGAAGTTAGGCAAAGAAGAGAAAGGCAGTTAAGCTTTAGAGAAGAATAAAGACAATAAAAAAAAAAAAAAACCAGGCAGAGATTAGAAAATAACAGAAACACCATTGAGAGAAAATGAAAACAGTTGGTACATGACTTGAAGGCATTTCAGCTTCTCAACTGGTTGCACATGTAGACAGCTTTGACACAAATATTTGCTTGCTTAGATTTATAACAAAATGTACCCAAAAGGGTGACAGGCATTAGTGCAGACTCAGGGACTGAGGTAACCCAGCCAAAGGAGCAGAAATACAAGGCATTCTGGGAGCACAGGAGGAGCACATGTGCACTGCTGTGCTTGCCCTCTTTCCCATCTACACAAAAACCCACTCATGTGTAATTCAAGTGTATGTGCCCTGGTATCTTTCCCAAGCACCTCACACTTTAAATGAAATATATATGCCTATATGCATATAGGTACTTATGCATTTACTGTATTGTATATTCACATGTTCTATGGCTGGCACTGGTATATTTCCCAAAATGTATCCCTCTTGGACCAGGAACACCTCTTATTGTGTGGCAGGGACAGCGGTGGCAACCAGTGTTCAGCCACAGTTGCATGTGGTGTTCCTCTTTCACCAAATAACACCTAAGGGAGAGCAATGCTACCATGCTTTTCTGTCTTCAACTATGAAAAATCCCCTCACTTTCTGCTGGGGCTGGGGTCAGCTGCAAGCCATCCTTGGGAAATTTAGAAGAACATGTATAATTTAATGAAACTTAAAATAATTTAAACCCCTAAAACATGCAGGATGGAAAGTGACTTTATATATTGGATGTGATCTATGGCTTGCAACATACAAGTGGCTGGGTGACTGCAGGATGAGGAGTGCTTGGAAGAGCTGGGGCTGGGTTGGAGGTGGGCCAGGCACCCAGTGCTGCTGCGTGGGGGAGTGTTTGTGTCTGGGGGCTGTGTCAGATGCAGGGCACAGCTCCACGTCCAGCTTCCCCAACCACCCACCTTTCTAAATCTGGAGTTTTGTTTCAGGGCTGCCTCTTGTAATGATGGGAAGATTATCTGCTGTGGTTTATGCATGTTTTTCTATGACACAAAAAAGGATTTTTGTAATTCTGTAGATTGTTTCTGTTTCTCTTTTTGTTCTGTTCTTCTGGCTTCTCTTGTTTGTTTGCTTTTTTTTTTGTGTGTATGTGTGTGTGTGTGTGTGTGTGTTTATCTCTCTTTTTCCTTTCACACTTTTTCATTTTATTTTTTCTTCCTTTGCCTTGCTACTGTAAGGTTTGAAATGAGTGAGACTCCTAATACTTACACCCTGAATTTGAGGTCACTTAGTAAAATATTTACTGAGCCTCAGGGTCTGGTCTGTTAAAAAACTTCCCTATCATGAGAAGGACTTAAAGCACAGATATCAGTATGATGTTTATCAAACTTTCTCTTGAAAAATTTAAGGTCAATGTAAACATTAGATACCTACAGCCTTAAGTTTGGCTGGCAATTTATTTCATGAAAAGTTACCTTAAAAACAGTTGTGTTGATTTCATCTCACCTTGCTTAAATTATCTACTGTGAAGATGTTTACCCCAAGCTTGTCCCCACAGCCTCCTTTTATGGCTAATGCAGTGAAATAGGCACAGTCTTCATGAGATTTATTAGGCTGATTTCAGACTAAGAAATTGCGCCCTAGAAGATCTTGACTATTGCATGACTTCCTTCAAGATGACTTTTGCTTCTAAATATTATAGCTGCACCAAACAGAAATTGAAGGACATCAGTAGTTTGAAATCCAGTCCTTAAAAGTGAGTCATAAAATAGAATTCAAAAATCTGCATTGATCTGATTACCCTCATGTAGTTTGATTATTTAATGCTTCCTGACAATAAATTCAAAATTGTCTTTTTGGGTTCCAACATCAGCTACAGAAAGATATCATCCTTCTCTTAACTCTTTCTTGTGGTAAAGAAATGTATTTGGCTTCATTATGCTCACTGAAAAAAACTTCCAACCTATCAAGCATCAGTTTCCTGTCATTTAGATTCACTTACTTACTAGAAATCTTAATTGAATAATTGCTTACAGTGATTTATATTTGTAGATGTTTGTCTGGTTAACTTTTAACTCTTACTGGAACAAGCTCCTAAAATCTCTCACTCAGATTATAAGGTTATATCAAGAGGTGTGATCATCAATAGCGGTTTCTAACTGACAGAGGTCAGGAACCACTCATTTTCTTTTCTTGCTGCTGTTTTCCTAAAATTTTTTTTTTAATGAAATTTTTGTATAAATAAAATCTGTACTTTTTTTTTGTCAAGTTTATAAATCCGCCTCCTAAGGAAGACATGAAAATCAGCTAAAGAACTCACTAAAGAAAAAACAAGATTTAAACTCAAATGATCCAACATATATATATATATGTATATATATATGTGCGTAAGAAAACCTCTGCTCATGATTGGAGCTGAGAACATTTTGGTTCCTATGATAGATTAAAACTATTAAACTTTCTTCAAACCTTCAAAAAATTCCTACTTTTCCCAAGCATGCCACAAATGGTCCCTGTTGTGGCCCCGTATTTGGCCAGAAGGAACTCGTGGTGCCTGCTGTAGGACAGTTTCAGCCAAGCTCTACCAGTGGAACAAGAACGCTCTGTCACAGTGGTGACACTCTGGGAGCTGTGGCAGACAGCTCTGGGGATGACCATGGCTGTGATGTGGGATAGGCAAGGAGAGCTTTCGGCTCATGGTCTCTGAGATGGAAATTTAACGTCCTTCAGCAGCACCCATGTGTGAGATGCTAAAGATGCCCTGATTATTAGAGCTGGTTGAAAATTTTATGGTGGAACGCTTCTCTGTTGGAAAATGCTGATTTTACAGGATTGAAACATTTCACAGGAACATGTTGATTCCATTGAAAGTTTCAATGGAAAGCAGCAGGCAGGCTGTCCAGGAAGCCTGTGCTCCTGGTTGCATGCCAGCCTAGGCTTCCCTGGCTCCCTTCTCCCCAGGCAGCTGCTCCTTCAGCTTCCTGACACCCTGGCCAGGTCTCTGCCTCTACAGTGGGGTGGTTGGGGAGGGAAATATAAAGTGGGGGGGGCACTGATCCCCTCACAATCACTTCTTTCTACAGAAGAGGAAATCTGTTTTCTAGGCTGATTTACCAGCAAGGTGATACTGACAGTATTTGCTTGCTTTTTGCTGGCACATCACATACTTACAAATATGATCACAGGTAGAAAGAATTCAGTATATTCAGACTGAAGTAATGATGCAGCTGTTAGTGCCTGAAGCATTTATTCCCTATGATAAGCACCAAAAAAAGGACATATTCACTGTGCAGACTCTCGGGATGGTGAAAACAATACACATTTTATTTCTGGACATATACAGAGTCGCCTCAGTAGAAACCCTCCAAACAAAAGAGATTGCTGTCACAATGTGTATATGTGTGTGTGTGTGTGCATGTGTGTGTGTGTTTGCATGTGTGTATACATATGTATATGTGTATATATATATTCAAACACCTTGTTAATTAATTAATTAATTATTGTCAAATTTGCTCAGCCAAGCATAACTAACTCATTTTTTCTCATCCAGCCTTGAAACTAGATTTAGAGGGAAAAGAAAAAGTATTCTTTTAGAAATGTCTTTCATATATTTTAATAGACACTATAGGAATTTCTAAGCCCAGCTAAAGAATTTTCCATACATTTTGGTTAATATGTCTGCTGACTTGAGCTTTGTCTTAGTGGTCATAACTTGAGCTTAGAATTCTGGTTTGGGCCATGGCAGGCACCTGTAGAAATCAGCTGTCTTATCACTGCTCACATAGATTGTGTCTTCATGTAGCTTCTATTGGCATGTGCAAGCTAATTGTCTCATCACCTTTATACAGTCAGTAAACATACTAACATGGAACTAATTGTTTCTGAAGTATTTTGGGTGATTTGGATTAAACAAAGAAAGAAACAAACAAGAATATCGCAATGTATGTTCTGCATGTTACCACCTGTGGAGAAATATACAAGCTATGAGTTTTTATGTGCACATGCTTACAAGTTTTGACTTCCATCAAGGTGTCACACTGCTGATTATTTTTGTGCTATTTCCTCAAATTTGGTAGGTGGCACACTTACAGTACATGCAATCAGCGAATCAATAAATAATGCAACCTGTATATTAAGAAAAATTTAACAAATAAGTGCTCATAATGAAAGTCAGTGTTGTGGGCTTTTTCTCCATGGTTTCACAGGCAGTTGTGCTTTTGATCTGGGAGCTGTTAGGAGCTGTTGCACCACAGATGAAAGGAGTTAGAAAATTCCATATCATAATGCAGTTAGATCAGTAATTCATGGAGCAGGTAATTCACAATGACTTGCTGGTCCTTTGATTGCACACGGTTTATGACTATTAGCAGTTTCCCCTTTCAAATTTGTATGCTTCCATACTTCCTTTCTGACCTCTTTTTCATCATTTATAGTCCAATTTGGTAGTGAAAAAACATAACTGGTGCTCAAGTGCATGGCTGTCATTCAAACCTCAATGCGTTAGTGAGCAGTTTGACATTTGTGACTATGAAAAAAAAAACATTAAGCAGGTGTACAAAACACTAACCAGGTCCCTCGAACAATGCTTTATGGGATTCACAACTTGCCTCCAGGCTATAAACCTGATTCAGCCTGAGTTTTCAAGGTAGATTTAATCTTGATATTTACACTCCAAATGTATCTTACATTAGAACACAATTGCAATGTAAATGGCAGAAACACATTTCAAATGGAAGGTCACAGGAGGAGATGTGTTACTGCAGGAGATTTGCAATGATGTGTTCTTTGGGCTTTGACAATTATCTGTCCTCAGTTTGTAAAGTCAAGGGCTGCATCTTTAGCCTCAGTAAAATGGCTTGTTCAGAGAGGTCCTGGCTCTAACAATTTCTTGCTACTCTTCTGAAGGAGTAAGGTTCAAATTAAAACAAACAAAAAAAATGCTATTTAATCACTTTTAACATAGTCATCTGCTGTACAGGTGTGCACATATCACATTTTATTTCAGTTAAACTTAACAGGTTTCTGGGAACTGATGTTGCGGCTTTACAAAGGTAGAGAGATTTCCACAAGTTGCAGGAATAACACCAGGTAAATATGTTAACAGAAGTTACTGTTTTGTCTCTAAAGGAGTAACGTAATGTTGAAGTTGCTAAAAAAGGGCCCCAGAAAGAACATTGTAAACATTTGAATAGTCAAGTAGGAATAAGAACTGTAAGCCTGAGAACTAAACAGTTCTTTAAGGTGTTCAATTAAAATAATATTTATGTGTGTATGAATATAGAAACTATGCCAAAGTTCTCCCATGGAGTCCCTCCCAGCTTCCAGTAGGCAGTAGGTTAGGGACTTCCTTCTCCAGAGGGCATCCGGATCACAGCGCTTAGTAGCCATTGATAGACATATCCTTCATGAATTAGTCTAATCTCCTTTTGAACCCTGGTATACTTTTGGCTTCTGCAGCATCCTCTGGTAAGGAGTTCCATGATTTAATTGCACATTGTAATGAAAAGTGCTTCCTCTTGTTTGCCTGAAAATTGTTGCTCAAAGTTGTGAGTGGGAGAACTTGCCTGCTGTATGTGCTCTCTTTTGTTCAGAAGACAGAGCTGGTTAGTCCGTTCAAAGTCCTATTCTTTTGTTTCTTATGATAAAAAATCTGTAACTAACAGAAGGTAGAGAATGACATTTTGAGACTGCTTCAGTACCAATGTATATGTACCAAATAGCAGAATATACAAGTAATTCAATTACAAATACTATATTTTGATATTGTGCCTGGGGTTGGTATTACGTTTGTGAATTTTGAAAGCAGGAGTAACATAGGAAGGCTCTGATAAATGTTTTCAACACATGCGCACACACATGTGGGTGTACATTATCAGACTGTTTCTAAAGTGATGTGTGCTCATGCCTTTTGTGTAGCTTTTTTTTCCAGAAATGTAGAAAGTTTTTGTGGGCAAAATGTGGCAAATTCATGGAAAGTGCGGAAAAGACCACACAGAAAAACTGTTTGAAAAGTCAGCACTGGCAGCAGCTCGTGAGCAATAACAGCAAAAAGAAAGTGGACATTTGCCTCCTTCTTACCTTCTCTTTTGCTTTGGACAGGGTTGCCAGGTGGTGTCCATGCCCCGTTTGAAATGGCTGACACAAGGGCAGTCCCACATCAGCAACTGAAAATGTAAGATGACTTACATATTTTGCTGCTTGTGTCATGCTATGAATTTAGTTTTGCTTTTTTTGCTTCTTGGAAAAGATGATAAAAGTTTTGTTCAGCTTTGTGAGGGAATAAAGTATGTTGTTTTAGTATTGCAGTATATTTTTAAAATCCAGATGAAAGCTTCCTTGAGTTTGCCATTCTCTCCCTCTATGAATAATAAAAAAAAAAACCACCTAAGAAGAAAGAAAAATAAATATACAAGCAAATATATTAAAATTAAAAATAAAAAATTAAATGCACAAAATATTTAAATATTTTTCTAGAATAAGTTTCAAATGTTTCAGGCCTTGCTGAAACATGGCATTTTGATATTTTCTTGGATGAATTATACACAGAGTAGATTATTTTCCTAAGAGACTTTTTTGAAGTGTAAATTATTTAGTGAGAATATTTTTTACTAAATAATTTTCTCCTTCTCAATCCGAGTATTTTTTCCTGCTCCCTTTTGTATTTTGTTCATTCCTTTTTCTCTAAGTACCACTAATGTTTTGCTCACAGGTCTACAAAAAAAATTCCACCCTGACTCTTGGTGTTTCCATGTCAAAGCCTTGTTGAACAACCTGGATACAGCTCAGTAGGTACAGAACAAAACAAGCCCAACTCTTTTTTCTAACTTGAGAGAAAAATAAACCCCACATTTGTTTTATTCTTTTTTTGGTCTCCTTACTTGATTTTCCTGTTTAAGAGGGCATAAGTCCACTGACCGTTATTGCTAGAAGACCTTCAAAGCAAATAATATTTATTTCATTAATGTGAATAGATTTAGTAGCATAGCAAGGCCCTAGTCCTTACTAAACTTTAAGTAAGGCAGTTCTGCAGAAAAGTAAAAGGATGAATAATTTTAGAGAGACCTTGGTGCTTCAGGCCTCACTCTACATTAAACCACTTTTGGGGCCTGAGGATGGTGGGCCATAGCTGAAATAGCTGAGTAATGAGCTGCACAAATGGTGTGGGATTCCTTTTCTGTCCAAATTAACACTTTTAGGCAGTGAAAAGTCTGACAAATTCCAACTATCCAAAGGGCCATAGGTTACTGACAAAGAACAGTTAAAATTTGTCACTGAGTAAGAAAGAGGTCGTCTTCAGGATGTAAATCAGTGACATTCTATTGAGTCTCCTTACTGCTTATATTATTTTATTGGATATTTTCTGAGTTGTCTACTAACAGAAAGGAAAGTTGAGGTTTTCAATGAATTATGATTCAATGAATTAAAATCAAATTATTATAGCCTCACTGACAGAAAAAGAAGTAAAAAAACAAAACAAAAACTTAAATATTCTTATTTCTCCTGCTAGTTTATACTCCAGCTCTAAATGGTTTTGCATATTTGATGATGAATGTAGTGACAAATGTCTTCAAATCTGAATCTACCATTTTAGATGTGAGAAAGAGCAGACTTTTCTCAAAAAACCCTGAAAAAAACCTAAACATGAGAGCTGATGCTATTAGGAGTTTAACTTACAAAGGTTTTGAGGCATTTTTAAGATTTCAACTTAAAAAACCCCACAGTGTTTCAGCAAAATAGCTGATTTGAGGTTATAGTATGAAGACTACCAAGACTGTTATAAAATGGGAGTTGAAACAAAAGGTAAACAGTTTTTTCCTAGGTACAAGAAACATTTACTTGGTTTACCAAAACAGCTCTTGGAAACTCTAGGAAAAAAATTTCCTGTAGCTTAGCAAGCCTAAAGAAAACAATTTCATAAACATAGATTTATTTTTTTTGTTGTTGCTTTGCAGGGTAAAAAACCCCAGAAGGATTAGTCTTCTGTTCAGAATATTTGGCTGTTTCTTGCAGGTGTTTGGCTTTGAAAATGTTTGGGCAGAACACCAATCATTTGGTTTATAGATTACAGTGTTGCCCAGTTTCCTGCATGTTATTGCGACGTGGAACAATACCATTAAACCACCCCACATCTGCTATGGACCTTTTCTGGGGTTTTTTTTGCCTTTTTAGATTGTGTATCTCTTCACAAAACATTCTCTTGGTCAGTTACCTCAGCTATTTACCCAAGTAGCTACAGGACATCTCTTTCAAGATATCTTACAGGCGCATCACATTTCACCTTCCTGAAGGGGAAGAGGACAGGAAACTTATTTTCAAAGGTCAGCATTGCCAAAGCTTTCTGATTTCCATAAAGATGCCAGACAGTGACATCATATCTATTCTGCATTCCCATGCTTTATGGCTGGAACTCCACTGCATGATGGAAATGTTGCAGGAGAATGACTGAACTTGACTTTCACCAGGGCTGTCCTAGGCAAAAGTAACAAATGGTGTCATTACTGAAGCCTGTGAAACAGTATTTGTAGTCATGGTTGTAGCTGGAGCCAACAACAGAGGCACTGAACCAGAACCTACATAGAACACAAACCTTGCCAAAGTCATATGTTATTTTATTTATTTGTTTTAACTTGACTAAGTAGGGTTTTGATCATTTGACCATGGCCCCTGTTCATAAGAGTACTATGGGCTTGTGAGAAAACAACTCTTTGCTGTTTTTAAATATGATTTCAATTAAATATTGTTATTCAGAACAAATGTTTTCACCTACCACACCATGCAACTGCAATCTGTGCTTTTGCTTTCAAGCCTGTTATAGCGAACACAGGTTAAATGACCACATAAAATAATTAACAGTGGCCTTGTGTAAAAAACAAATACATTCAGAAATAAGACTGAAAAATCCTAATCTCTAGTGTACTTGACCAAAACAGCATTCTGTTGGCCAAATTCTAAAATACTGGCTTTTGAACCATGACTGTAATAAGCTTCCCAGCAATTGAATGCAGGGCACTTGCCGCAAAGATACATTCTCAGCTGAAGGGTGCATGCTGGAAGTGATTATTAGTGTTTTTAATTATATCACAGCAAGTACTGTAACAAGTAGATACATTATTTTTTTTAGTTCCATTTCTCAGCCATTCATTCTATATAAAGATGTGGCTGCATTCTGCTCAACACCTGACACATGCTTCTCAAAAATGGCTCCATTTCAAATGTAAGAGAAGTGATCCCTGCACAGAAGGCCTAATACACAAAATTATTGAACCCTCATGTTTCTGATGGAAGTCAGGGTGAATTGTTCCTTAAAAACCCTTTCTGGACAGGGTCACCAGTGGCAATTGTTTGGGTAAAAAAAGGCTATATGGTACATTTATGTTATCACATTTTTATTCTTTATGCTAAATCACAGTGAAATTCCTAATGAAAAAAAAATAAAACAAGGAATTATGCAACTTGTAAAATAAAGTATTTGCTAAGCACTCTCAGTCTTCCCAGCTTTACTAGAAAGGCTGCCATGAGCCATCTTTTTAATAACTTTAGGAAATGTAATGTTACAAAGTTACAAACATTTATAAAGGCCCACTAAATGTTATGTCAAACTTAAGGGGCTGACCTTTTTAACCTCAAAACTACAGACATTTTAACCAACCTGCTTTCATAAAAGAAATATTGATAGACCCTTAACTCTTGTGAATCCAGTGATTACTGGCATAAAGAAATAACACATTCTGCAATACGTTACAATAAATCTCTGTACAACGTAGTTTATAGATTTGAAAGTTTTAGATTGTCATGATAGTTTTCTGTGTTTATCAACAACATTAAAAAAAGCCCCAAAAAACAGTAAGCAAACCTGGAATACCACAAACCAATCAATAAAGTTTAAAAGTTCCAGTGGAGCTAACCTATAACAGGTCCTTGTTTGGAGAACATGCTCAAGAAACACATGTGCCTTTAAGAGGTCTTGAAAGAATTTACACCCATGGACCATTACCATTTCCAAACACCCTGCAGCTTTACCAGCCCAACATGTGCTGACTGTATATCACCATGACCCTTTCACTAAAGCTCTTTTGACTGGAGTGCTTTTAATACCCACTTTCTCAGCTGAGCTCAGGAGTGATTTGTTTTACATGCCACATTAATCCTTTCCACATTTTCTGGATGAGGCAACCACAATTCCACTTGTGAGGTGTTTCTAAAACATAGTTATAGGAATAAAGCAGCAGGGTCCCAGACTTGACAACTTCCCTTCGGGCGGCTGACAAAGTGGGCTATCGTGGCTGGTGTGGGAGCTAGCGCTTGTGCCCGGCAGCCAGGGTGGCCTGCTCTCCATGGTTAGTCACAGGCCCAATTATTGCTGCCAATTCAGCCACAATTAAAACCCTGTAGGGATCTACATAGATTTAATGTCCAATGAATGCTGATGCAGATTAATAAAATGCAGCTCGTCTTTTATAAGCTTAAGATGAAATGCAACAGAGAGAAACAAAACTGAAAGTATAAATCGCAGCTCCGTAAAACCCAAGAAGTTTATGCCTCACACCTATGTGATTGGAGGAAAAGAGCATTTTATAAATGGGCAATTAGTGTTCAGTGTAGTGGCTTTTATTACGTGGTAATTTTACAGTTTTCACTTTAAAGACACCCAAAAAAAAATCAAAGGCCAAACGAATTTCTGTTGTATGCATTTATGAGCTTTCTGCATTTATAATGTTAGCTCCATCTTACTAATGTAGGGGTATGAAAATTTAGTGTTGTCAACAAGGCTAACAGAGTGGACCAACCAATTATAAAACTGTTTTTACATGTCAGCGCTGTGCATGTTTTATTAACAAGTTAGTATTATACTCCATTTTTTATGCGTTAAATCGAACTGTACAAGTAACTGCAGGAAAAAAATTATGTTTCTACGCAATTTAATTTATTGCTCTTCCCCCATAAATTTTACTTACAAGTTCAATGGTCTGAGCTGAACTATAAATTAGAGTGAGGTGAGTCTTATATATAACTTGATTTACTCTGGTAATTTCTGAGGGAAGTATCTGAATCCACATGGCTGTCTACAATTGTCTTTACAGCAAGAGGAAGCAACAGTACAAAAAAAGCAGTGGCTGATCAAGAGTTTTCTGTTAAAGGCTTTTATGCTCACACACAAGGCTGTTCAACAAACCTTCAAATAAAAAAATGTAGCTTCATGAGCCATTCATGCTGCATGGCAGGTGTCACCAGATGGTGCCATTTCAATCTTCCACACTTTTTTTTACTTTTTTTAAAATTTAAGCATGTAAATAAATATTCACCCCTGAAATGATACACTAATTTTTTAAGTTTGTGTAATTAGAGTTGTGTGTGAAGGGAGCTGTGTTATTGGCAGGTGAGGTTGCTATTTGCTTTGATCTCATACCAAAACCCTTTCTTCAGGTGGAATTGTTGCTTGTAATCCCAATTTTACTGATGAGCTGAGACTCTTAAACAAGGGAAATACTTGCACATTGTTTGATTCTCTCTGTTTCAGTACTTATTATATGTATAAATAAACCAAGTTTTCCTTAGAATATAACCAGGGGCCACATATCTGATTTCCCCAATCTGTGAAGACACCAAAAATTTCTCTGCAGGGGGACAATGAAGGTGTCTGCATAAATTCTTTTTCTTTAATTTGCAATGAGATATTTGTTGATCTTTTATGATATGCTTATTTTAAGATATGCTAATTACCTGCAGCTGGATGCTGGGGGCACCCAGTTTTTTTACAGGTCTCCTGGGCATCAAGTAGAACCTCTCTGCCAGCTTTGCCAGCTGTACATTAAGATCTTGTTGACTACACCTTTTCTGGGTTTTCCTCTTTTATCACTACATGCTGATGGAGAGCTCAGAAGCATCAGCATGTCTTCTTCACATTTCCTTTTTGATAAGGTATTATAGGTGTAGAAGCTCTGACCCTGAACTCACTCTTCCCACCTTCATCTGACTGCCTATTTCAAATACTTCTCAATGCTCTTGGGCAAGAAGTACGACCGAGTCACTGTTTGTTGTTAGTAGGACACAGAGGGAAAGGTGAAGTATTCAAGAAATAAATTTTGCAGTCATTTAGGAGGTGCTGGATCTAGTGAAGAAGTGAGAAAACACCATTTGTGACACAACGCTCATCATTTCCCCAGCACACGGACCATGTTCCAGTATCACCTGTGACCTGAGAGTGGACATTCTCTCCACCAGGGCAAAGCTGATCTGTTGTACCAAAAGCCCAGGAGCACTCTGAGTCATTCTAACTTGTGTCTGGAGCTTCTTCTAATGCTCTGCATTTGTGGGAGACTGCATGGGTAGCAGCAGTCTGCATTCCAAAAGGAAAAGGACCACCTTTTGTGGAATAACCAGTCAGCTGAACATTGCCAGTCATGCAGCAACCTGTAATTTCACAGAATTAAAGAATCATGGAGTCATAGTTTGGGTTGCAAGAGATCTTAAAGATCATCTAGTTCCAACCTCCCTGCCATGGGCAGGGACACCTTTCACTAGACCAGGTGTTTCAGAGCCCCATCCAACCTGGTCTTGAACACTTCCAGTGTTTGGGGCATCTACAACTTCTCTGGACAACCTGCTCCAGCGCCTTACCACCTCAAAGTAGATAATTTCTTTGAAGAATCTAATCTAAACCTACTCTCTTTAAAGCCATTGTTTGAAGCCATTCCCTCTTCTTTCACCACATGTTCTTGTAAATAGTCTCACTCCAGCTTTCCTGTAGGCTCCCTTCAGGTATTGGAAGGAAATTAGGTCACCCCAAAACTGTCTCCTTTCCAGGCTGAGCAAAACCTACTTTTCCCAGCCTTTCCTTACAGGAGACATACTCCATCCCCCTAATTAACTTGGAGGCCATAAGTTTCCTGAAGTGTAACCTCTGTGGTACCCTCTAAAGACTCAATTCTCCACAAAAAGAAAAACAGAGAAGTTCTGGCAATGATTCCTGTGGGAACAGAATAGACTGCGTGGCCCTTGGATCACCATGCTCCTTTATGGCTGTACATGTGCTGCCCTGGACCTCCTCTGGCAGGCTCCAGGCAGACTGGCCCAGTTCTGCAGGACATCAGCACTGTGCACTGGTATTCTGATCACTGATGGAGCTCTGCTCATGGGGCACTGTGTCCACACTGACCAGCCTTGCTCACTTGCTCAGCTCGCACTGAGCGTGGAGCTGACGCAGCATCAGTCTGTCTGCTCTTGGAGCCAGCTGGTTCAGCAGGAGCTGGGCTCCTCCTGCCAGAGCACAAGCACTATCCTCAGCCCTAAAGGGTTGCACTGTGCACTGGTTTCACCACTCTACCTTTTCCCATATCTGTAGTTTTTGATCTTGAGGAATAATTTAATTTCCTGAATTTTCACTGACTTTTCTTTCTTTTTATTAAAGAGTCTCCCTTCCATAAAGAAAGCGATTTTATACACATTGAGCAGAACAGCCCTCCATACTCCTCCCAATAGGTCTAACATATCTAAATTATTTGTGGTCACCTATACATGGTAACACCGCTTACTGTATGTCACAGAAATTAGTCACAGAAAATTCTGGGCTGTAAATACCATCCAGACAAATAGCTTTTTAATCAACAGTCTAGATTGAACAGAAGAAAATTTTAATTCCTTTAACAACACAACTTCCTGAGGTTTTGAATGAACTGATGCCTTGGTTTTTTTATAATATCTGCCCAAAATGGAAATATTTTATCGAACAACTTGTTTTGTAGAGCAAACAGAAATATGTCTTAATCTGCTCATCTTTGGAAATTATTACTTATTGGCTTTGATTGCTTACCTTTTTATTGTTTTCAGCAGCCGTTTAATAAGAGCTTTCTGATTACTTGCACCTCAGGATACAGATTGTGATTGTAAAAAAGACAACATGAAACTGACAATTATTGAGCTTTTTAAAAACCTCAGATAGCTTTTGATCACTTTCAAGATCACACACTTGCGAAATTCTTTTATATGCCAGTTCAAAAATCGACTCAGCTGTATTTTGTGTTGGTATATAATCTGAGCCACAAAAATTGCCTACTTCTCTTTTGCCTTTGGGCAATTTTTCAATCTTAGCTAAACCAAGTCCATAATGTACGCCTGCTGGCCAACATTCCAGGTAAATGAATAGCTTTTAAGGAAAAATTATGCTGTTTTTCAAAAGCTTGACATTTTTAAAATACAAGTCCAGAATTGAAACCTTCAATAATTTTTCCATGCCTATATGTTGCAAGCAGAAAAATGTTGCACAAATGAATACATCTGGGATTATTTTCAAGCTGTTATTTCCCACTAGGGAAAATATTTAGAAATAAGGCTCAATTTTTTTTTTTCTGTGCTGAAACTACAAAGAGGCCAGCCATCTTGATGCTTTTCCAGATTTTTTTAATGGTTTTACTGATATTGTATAGTGACTTTACTGCCCTGTTTTCTATGCCCTTATATTCACCAATAGTAAGCATTTATGTTGGGTTTATTCCAGTTTTTAAATCTGTTTTGTGACGTTTATGACCTAAAGCTAATAAGGACATTCAGTATTTTCTTGTAAAATATTGGAAATACCTTTTACCATGAAAATAACAGGGAAATGTTTTTAAAATTAAAAAAAAAAAAAGAAAAAAAAAAAGAAAAAAAAGAAAGGGCTTAACCAAAGGCAGGAATGGAATGGCCCTTATTTTAAACCCAGGTTTTGCAGTAAAGTGGTGTTTTCTAGGCATCAAGGAACTGGCAGAAGCTCATGAAGCCCAAAAGGAGCCCAGCAGAGGTTTGGCAATACCCAGGTACAAACCTGTATAACTGGAGCAGGTTAGGTGAAAAACTTTTAATGAAATGTGTCTTAATAAAAATGCAAGTTGGTTGAAAACAAAACTTTCCCAGTTTGGATCCATTTTTGGACATTTAAAATCTGGAAGAATTTTTCATTGATCAAAACTGTCTATTTTTATTCTCTTCGTAAAATTGTGTCCTGCTTCTCTGGCTTGAAATTACTTTGCCCTTTTGGAAACCAAACCAGCTGAAACACAAAACGCATAGTCTCACACAAGAAATCTTTTAGGATGCAATTAAACACAATGCTGCTTAAGAGGAGACTTTAAGTTAAAGAAATAGCCCATGATTGCAAGCTGGGTTTTTTCCACGGTCTTTTTTCCCCTCAGAAATGTGAATATTGTTATGGAGCAGAAATCTGGTTGCTTCCTAGTGTGCGTTCAGTGATTTCATACCCCTCAAGTGTCTTTTCTGGGGCTTATGTAAGGTCATGATCCTTAGGCCCATTTTACAGACTGGAAGCCGAGGTGTAGAGATGCCTTGCTAACCAGGTTGGTGGCAGAACTATTGTCCTTGAACCCGTTTTTAAAGGCAAATATCGACCAGTTCTTCCCAGGTGATGTGCAAGACCCGTCCTCCTCCCTGCTTTTTAAGTGCACTGCTGTCAATTACTCAAGCAGCAATGCTTCCTCCCACTTATGTTTCCCCTGTATAACAGAGGGTTAATTTAAATAAATGCCTTATTTACATTTGCAACTGTAAAAAATTGCCTACCAATACCCTAGGTGCCCCAGCGTGCCACTTGGTGAAATCACAGCAACATTGAAATCATTATTCTGACAGGAACCCAGCCAGCCAGACGCCTACAGAAGCGCTTTTCCTCTCCTTCGCTCTGGGAAGCACGGCCCGCAGGCCTCTCCAGAAAGCTCTCCAGCTCCATTCATTTATTTATTTGCTGCATCGCCAGGTCACTAAATTCTGGTTTCTGCGGCCCAGGGCGGGGGGAGCGATCTGCTGGGGCGGCGGGGAGGCCCTGCCAGCTGCCCCCTCCTGCGGAGCCAGCGGCGGGGGGGAGCAGCTGCAGCTGGAGCTGAGCCTCTCTCCGGGGAAAGGGGGGCCATCGCCACACATCCAACACCACCGGCGCTTCCTGGCCAGCCACCTCGGCCCACTGTTTACGAGGAATCGCGTGCATGTTAAAGGAAAACGGGACAGCGCTGGCCCGGCTCTGCGTGGCTCTGCTCCTGCTGCTCCATGTGCGATGGGTAGGATTTGGGAAGAAATTGGGCTTTTTTTAATTTTTAATTTAAAGTGTTGCGGCATTGCGAAATAGGAAAAGAAAGAAGAAGAATGTGTCTACAGCGAAGATCGTTCTGAAAGTCAAATTATCTACAAGGCATTTCTAGCCAGTAGCTAATTATTACCCAGCTCTCCTCCCACCCTGCTTATTAAGAAAGTTTGATATAAGTTCCCATTTGCTGTTCAGAATAGCACAGATGGAAGGAAATGAACATGCCATTTGCTTTTTGTGACCTCAGGGGAGCGGAGCAAAATATGGATGTGAAAACATTGCCAGAACCCTGAAAGTTATATTCTTTCATTCATTAATTTTCCTGCTTCTCTATTCCATATGCTCTCCTTTCCTTCAGCTCCATGGAAAAGTATTGACGAGCCAAACGAGTAATACAATTAGAGCTTATATATGACCTGAATGGTGTATGTGGCTTGAGTGGCCCATTAGCCAGGGCGGCTGCCCTACAGCCAGAACCACTGAGAGCAGCACGGACTGTGGGCACGAAAGTCACAACTCTCATCCTCCAGAACGTCTTCTGACATATTGTTTATGGATTAGTGCATAGGAATGGTTCAATACTGCAAGAAGTCACAACGAATAAACAGAAAGGACCAGATTCTTCATAAGGATGTACACATGGTTCTCATTTTAAGGCCCGAACCAATCCACTTAAGTTAATGTAAATCCTTCTCCAGACTTCAATGGGAATCTAGCCTTTCTGGCTAGCTCTAGTAAAGGACTTAGGCACCTAAGGCAGGATGTAGGTGGAACAGCATCCAAAAGCACTCTCCAGAAACCCGTGCTTGGCTGCTGCCTAATCCTGGAGGCGCCTAGTCTTGCAAGGCACTTCCCTTTTTGATTTTAAAGTTTTGTAGGTGACAACAGTCATCCAGATCTTGTCCAGATCAGCTTGGTCTGAGCAGCTCATCAGCCAGTTCTTTCCTTGGACTGGTCTAAAGCCAGGAACTAAGCAGAAGACGCCTAAGATTTTTGAGGGCCACATCTGGTAGGCATTTTCGAAGCATCCTGGCACACAGTGATAGATCAAATGCTCTTCATATCACTCTGCTTTAATAATGGAATGTCAAAAGGCATTTTTCCCCACCCAAACCTGAGAAGAACAGAAGAGTACCTTTTTTGTCTTTTTGTGAAGGTAAAAAGGGAAATATGATGTAGATTGGAAATATGTTTAATTATTCAAGGTATGTTCATATTCTTTTTTTTTTCCCTCTTCTATGTGTTTAAAGGGTAATTTTAACTGCACTTTTACTGCAGTGAAAAACAGCCACTTAAACAGTCTCATGCCCATCAATGTCCACATTCCTTAAATCAAGGTGAATGGAATAAATGTCAAATGATTACAAATGGATAATTTTTTCACATCTAAGTTTGGAAATAATACCTTCAGTCTGCATTAAGACTGCAATTCACTAAAAAGAACCCTATTTGCAGAAGTCAGCTGCTTTTTGCACAGGTAAAGCATGCTGCTTTTGGGGCCTGGAGGTATCTTGTGTATTACATAAAGACTGCAAGGTCTAAGTGTCAATTCTGTGTCAGATATTTGTCAAAACAGAAATATAGCCACAGAAATAGAACATTTTCAACACATCCTGCTTTGAAAATCAAATATCTTGGCTTCTAAATGGTATTTTTTCATTAAAATAGAGGTTTTGCTGTGGTATTTATGTGTCAGGAGGAGCCCATTAGTCTATGATGATATACTTTTTCCATTGACATTATCTTTTAATTATATCATTCTGAGCCACATCACTAGTGGAGGATCGATTTTTACAACCCAGTTTACATATCGCTTCAGCATCTAATTCTGAGGAGGTGTTACACACTTTGAGGTTTTTGCTTCCTTTTTTTAAAATAATTTGGAACTCATGACTGCTTAAAAAGGCATCAACAAAGGTGCCTGTCTTTCCTTTGAAGTCATTTTTTGCGGAAATCACAGTCACTGACCAAAAGGTTTCAAAAGATTAAATTGTGCTTATTTTACGACATTTTAAAACAGCAGGGTTAAATGCTGGGCCAGCTGCCAGGCAGTCAGCAGCACCCATACTTTCATGTTCAGCAGCCAGACACATCTACAGCAGTTATTTCTGAGTAGTTATTCCTGAAATATGTCACTCAGAACAGCAGAGGGGTTTTAGTATTTGTGTGCTTTGATGACGGGCTAATGAAAATGTACTATATATATGTATACGCCACGAGTGTAATGAGTTTAAAAAAAAAGAGTTAAAAAAAAGAAGAATGTAGCAGGCAAAATAGACATTTTTAATTCCTTTTGTCAACACTGGCTTCTCTCTGTAACTGGAACCAACTTGGAGAGCCACAAAAATCATGGCTATTGGAGAGCCACAAAAATCATGGCTATTGGAGAGCCACAAAATCATGGCTATTGGACACTCGTGTCCCATAGTGCATTATCCACATGCAGCAAAACATTTTACTGCTTGCTGCTTTATATGGAAGCTGTATTGGACTGAGGCTAGTTTGAACTCACAGAACCATTCAGAAAGGGAAACATAAATCTTGACATCATCTTTGATGAGAAACCCGAGGAAAGGAAGGACAGTCAGACACTGTCTGTCCTGAGCAGCAGTGCTGTGGGCTTAGTGGATCTTTTTTGAAGTTCAGCTCTGTTGCAGTCAGGAAGTGATTTACTCCATTTTACAAATTTTCATTCTGGTCTTTTCTTTCTAATCCTCATGCGATGCCTGGTTTCCCTTGCCTTGGTGTGTTTTTTTTCATCTGCCTTTTTCCATTTTGAGGACTCACGGGCCAGACTCTCTGTGCTGGTTTCCGTCACTTTGTATTGTGCAGGTGTTCCAGAGCCTTAACTGGCCCCCGGGGGATGTTCCCTATGTAAGGAACCATGCAGCCAGTGCAAGGTGGTATAAACAGCTCCTGTGCCAATTCTTCTCCCTGTGCTGGCACACGGAGTGACTGAGAGACTCACAGAAGCAGAATAGAGTGCTCTTGATTCTTAATGGGTACATCTCAGGGAATAAAATGTGAGCTTATCTAAGTTCTGCTCAGGCTGACACAGGAGCAGCTGTAGAGCTGTGTGACCATAACCAGCTCCCCATCTCCTGCTCTGAGTGGATCTTGGCACACAGAAGAATATGGACCTTTTATTCTTGTCCTGCTAGCTGGATGAAACCCCACTGTCTACACATCAAAGGGGTTTGATGGACTGCCAAAAATAGTAACCTATACGTAAAACATGTGCTCCATTTATAGCGATCATTTGGAAAGTTTCCTGCTACTGCAGAAATTCAGATTACATTGATTTACTGTTCAGTACTGCAATATATGGAGAGGCTTTTCAATGAGTTCTATTGTATGCATTTGCAGAAAGGCTGAGGAGATTTCTTTCTTCCTTCCTTCCTTTCCCTTTGCTATATAATACATAATCATGTGAAGTACATCTTTCTGAGGTTTTGCATAGTTCTAGTGAAGTGAGTTAATACCTACTCTACACTTTGAAAGACATTGTCACCTGTGCTGATGTTTTAGCCTTTGAAAAATGAAGTGCTGTTTCTTTTGATGTAAAGAGCATCTCTTCAGTATTTCTTGAATCATTTTATTTTACCTCTCAGTTTATAGGCTGTTAGCTATGGAATATGTCCTGCACATTTTTACACACACTTCAATGCCTTTTGTGGGAACAGGTATTAACATAGCAATTAAACAGGAAGGTACACATGAGAACAGACACCCTGTGTCTGAGCACAGGTCTGAATCAGCACTTGAGCCTACCTGCACTGTGGTCAGCAAACCCTTTCCAAGCCCCATCTACAAACTACTTTTAGAGTCCTTCCTAGAGGAGTCTTAATACCACTGAACAGCTTGCATTTATAGATAGCCCGAGTTTAGGTTTTTATAACATGAAAACATGATCTATTGGGAACTGATACATATTAATGACGTGGATGAACTGATGTGGAGACTTAGAACTAAATCAGGGAACAAAATAGGGCTACATCCTATGCTGAGCCAACTGACACAGATCCAGTCTCTGTGTTAACCAAATAGGATTTGATATTTAGGTAATAACCAAGGCTGAAAAGAAAGGAGAGCATCTGTAGCTCTTGTGACTCATGAGAATGGCCATTAATCCATGTACTGTGAAAAGCTTGCTAATATAAGAAGAGAATAAAAACCCAAGAAACAAGCAGTGACAGTAGCTTCTGGTCTACAGTGTTTAATCCTATTTGCAAACAGTGGCCCTCTTTGGTTGATGACAAAGAAGACAAACTTGGCCTTCATTTAATAATTCATATTAGGGAAGGATGTCATATTACTCTCTCAAATATACAGAAATGGCCCTTTTCCCTTTCTGGTTTTATTTTTATAAAGACTTTCCTTCAGGCCCTGACTGCTGCTAGGCACCACAAGAGTTAATTATTTTATCGCTGGATACTCTTAAATTCACCCCAATTCACTCCTCTGCTTCCCGTCTGTTAACATCCCACAGATCAAAGCTCAATATAACTATTTTAGGCCAAGAGTTCAAAATGCTACCATTCATATTATAACTTAACAGGAAAGCACAAGTTACTTCTCTTCCAATGAATGAATACCTTTCTGAATTATGGTNCGCCGGCCCGGCCGGGGCTCCAGCGGCCGGGAACGGGCCCGGCTGCCTCGGGAGCGCCGGAGCGGTGCTTCCCGGCTCCGGGCTGTGGACATGCCGAGGGGCTGCAGGAGGCTGTACCGCCCCAGCCGGTTGTAGGTGACGGGGAGGAAAAGAGGAGCTCGGTACGGGAGAGCGCGCAGTGGTCAGAGCCCGGGTGTCGCTGACACGGCCCCTGTGGAGGGCAAGGGCAGAGGAGCTCGCAGCTTTAGTTGAAGTGGCAGCTGCAGCAGCACGGAATTATTAATTAGGAATTTGCAATCTCTTACATCTCCGGCAGCATAGAATTATTTATTAGGAATTCTCAATCTGTCAACAGCTATGCTCAAGGTGGAGTCTCCTCTGGAGTACTGAATCCAGCTCTGGGGTCTCTAGCACAAGATGGACATTGACCTGTTGGAGCGACTCCAAAACAAGGCCACCAAGTTGATTAGAGACACCTCTCCTGTGAGGAAAGGCCGAGAGAATTGGAATTGCTCAGCCTGGAGAAGAGGAGGCTTTGGGGTGATCCAACTTCAGCCTTCCAGTACCTGCAGAGAGCCTATATGAAAGATGGTGAGGGACTTTTTCCGAGAGTGTGTAGTGACCAGACAAGGAANTCCTTCTCCTTCTCCTTCTCCTTCTCCTTTTTATCTGAACAATTATTTCAGGTTTTCCCATTTTATAGTCCTAGTCTCAAAGTTTACATCAATCTGTTTTCATGCATCATTACATCACAATCATTTGAAAGAGAAAAAAGTAATTCAATTAAACACAACAAATTATAAAACCTTATAACATTTTGGAAAGAAACATTGATTTAGGATGGCAGCAAGAAAAAGGAAAGCCTTTTGTGTGCTACTTTTCCTTTACTTGTGAATTACAAAGCCATTTTCCTTCAGAATTCCCGTCTGTGTTTGCGACCTAAGGGCTTTGCAGAGAAGAGGCTGTTTTAATCAGCGTCGCAGGCTGTCCCTGAGCTTCTGCCTAGCCAGAAACGTGCCGGCCGATCACAGGACTTCGCCCTGCGGTCGCTTCCATGCCGATGGGCAGCAATGTGCTCTCCACGTTGACATTCCCTAGCGCTTCCCAGATTTGCCCCGACCCGCGATCCCGGTGCGGCACGCGGGCGGCCCGCGCTCGGGCGNGTAGTGACCAGACAAGGAAACCTTTAAACTGAAAGAGAGTAGGTTTAGATTAGATGCTAGGGAAGAAGTGAGGGTGGTGAGGCACTGGAATGGGTTGGAGAAGTTGAAGATGTCCCATCCCTGAAGGTGTTCAAGGCCAGTGTGGATGGAGCTCTGAGATATCTGGTTTAATGAAATGTATCCCTGCCCATGGCAGGAGGCTTGAGACTAGATGATCTTTAAGGATCTTTAAGGTCCCTTCCAACCCAGTCAATTCTATTATACATATTTTAGTAGATTACCAAAAGCTAATTAAAAGCCTAGGCTATGTAATTTTGCAACCTTTGTATCAGGGTTGTGAATACTTCTTGAGAAATAGGGCATTGAAGTATATGTGTAAGGTGAGAGATTGCAAATTTTTAATTAATATTTCTTTGCTGCTGGCAAAGTATTTATCCATGTCACATATCTACCTGAGTTAAGCTGTATATGAAACTAATGCCTTTGGTCTCAGCTCACCCAAAATGCCTTCAGATGGAAGTAAAATTTTTGCAGAAATAACAATGCACTTTTGAGGTGGTGCAGCTCGAACTGTGTAGAGGGACTGGCAATGGCTCCAGCTCAAGGACTGACATGTCCCTCCGCCACAGCCCACCACTCCAGCCTCCTTCCTTTTCCATTTCCACCCACCAGCCCTTTTCTTTCCCCCTTTTAAAGTTGTTTTAAAGTTGTTTCAAAGCCTGTGACTTTTTATTAGCCATTTAGCCCTGCTCAGCTGTTCAGCATGAAGAATGCATGTTTTTCCTTCTGCTTAGTGTTGGCGTTGTCAGTAAAATTTGTCTGGTGCTTGATGTACAGAGGGGTGAAGAGATGATGGGAGGGGGGAATAGCCCAGGCCAGCTGTGTGTATACTGCCATCTAAGCAAAGGCAAGAAAGGCAACCTGGCTGCAAAAGGTAAAATATTACAGGCCATATGACAAGGCTTGCATGTGAATGTAAGTACACAATGCTTCTTTCACAGGATTCCTGCTGTAAACTTTGTTCTTTACTGGCTGATCCAATCCTCTGTAATAAAAAAGTTGCCCCACTCTGAACTTGCCTGACTTTTCTTTCTTTTCAAAGAATAGTAACAACAGAAACTAAAACAAAAGACAGAAGAAAGTATACTCCAGAGTGTGTTAAAAGAATCTTTCTTGGAAAATGAAAAGCCATGGTACCACTGGGGTTGGCCATTCTTGGAAAATCAAAAGCTGTGGTACCACTGGGATCAGCCCTTCAAAACCTCTGAAATTTTGCCACAGCCTCCCCAGCTGCTACAGAAATTCATTTGATACAGCACTGCATTCCCTTTATGGTTAATTCACACTTATCCGGTGGGTGACCTCTGCAGCTCGCAGACAGACAGGGCAGTAAGTGTGAAGTCACCTGAATCCAGAAGCAGTAGAGCTGTGTTTGTATCATCTGTATTCCCTAGTTCAGAGAGGTGCCGTATGAAGTGTCAGCTTTTTTTCTCCCCCTGTCTGATCTGATCTTGCTGTAAAATAAGTGCTGCACTGTTTCAGTTTTTGGCTAGCCAGGGTACCCCATTCGCAGCCCTGGGTAACAGAAGCCTGAGTAAACCACTGACACCATGCACCCATGGAAACACCTGGTGATATGTTATGGCATCCTTATGGCATTGCTGTTATGCTTCCTAATGTACTGCTTGTCTCAGAGACATAATTTCTTTGCTCTGTGCAAATCTCCTTCAAGAAGCATGTCTTCTTCTTTCCAGACCTTTGTTTGCAAGGTATGCATGTATTAATGCATGCAAATTGCTCCCTAAATTGTTGACTACCTTAGGACACTTCGTAATCTGATGGAATCCAGACTGTGTTTGACAAGTGTACAAATTCCTGGTCCATGTTTTTATAACGAATATCATCATGTGGCTTGACAAATATCTACTTTTTGAATAAAATCATTCTAACTTACATGTACAGATTCAGGAGACTCCAGTGATACCACGGCTTTTCATTTTCCAATAAGAATTTGTCTAACATAGTCACTGTGCTGCTACATGATACAACCCCAGGAACACTCCTAGAAACATAGAGAATTGGAAAGTATTCAATCAACATATCAGTTTATTGCTAAAGCAAGATCATATTCCAGTGGAGAGAATATGAAAACCAATATACCAATAGACTACAGTCTTTTATTAACTACTGAGTGTTTTAAAACACAACAATGTGCAAAGTCTTTGTGCAAATTGAGTGCCAGGTTTCACTTTTGGACATTGAATAGTCATAATAGCAACTTATTATGATAGATTTTTAAAAGGTTCGGTCCAATAAAAACAAAACTGACATATGTGCACCAGAACAGCAAATTCTAAAAATGCACATGATGCACAAAGAGCCCAGAATATTTATTCTTCAAGTATACTCTGTCTCATATGTTGTCTGATAGCTGTTAGGAATGCTCAAAGAATGACTTTGTAATCGCACTCTCACAGGATGTCCTTTTGTTTTTCAGAGGAATATTCCCCAGTGTTTCTTTTTTCATTCAGATGCCTTGAGCACAACTACAGGAAGACATTATTTCCCCCTTACCATACGTATCTACATAAGATCCATGCCATGCTGCTACACTAACAATTGTTCAGTAATTTATTTCTCTCTTGTTTCTCTCTTTCCAGTGGAAATACGTGATCCAAACCTGAGCAAACTGACTGCAGACATTTTTGTTAACCTTATAGGCTTTGATTCAGAATCTGTGATACAAGAGAATCCGCCGTGCAGGACGGGGGTGTAATTCCATCAAGGACTTCTGGTGACCTCATAAACCATGAGAGCTGGCATGGACTTTAATGGGCACCACGTGGTTGAGTTCCCATGCATCATTTTGAAAATGTAGGGCTTCATTTGATATTGCAGAAGGATACCAGACCTACCATGTCAAATTGTTTCTCTTTCTTCTAAAGGAGCCACCCGCTTTATGTTACAGTCATTCCTCTTTGGTAGCAAATGAAATATGCCATTCTGGAAAATTAGTATTTTCTCTGGCAGAATGAACTTGAAAAGTGTGTTTCATAGAAAATCACATATTTGGGTTATATTCTTTTAAATAAACTTTCTAAAATGATGGCAGTAAATTCAAGTAAAGGTGTGGTTTGTGCAGGACTGGCTTTGCTTGCAGATTTCCAAGTAAGAGACATTTAAAAAAATTAATTCGTACATCAGTTAGAAAATGTAGGAATAGAATTGTTATGGGTCATTTGAAAAAGTAGACATGTTAAACCCAGCTTAACATGGTGAATGACCTGAGTTAAAAGCTGACCTAAAGTGATTTAACTGTATTTAGTACACCAGTTCTAGGATTCTGTTGTTAGGAATTCCTAGGGGTTCAATAAGGTTGAATTGAAGTTTGATTGGTGAAATTTGTTCTATCGCCTTTGTACGGCGCTTGGAGATTTTCTTCTGCCTTCTCTCAACCTAGATTTCTCCTGCTGAAACCGATGTTCAGCCATTGTGCAAACCTATACAAAGGTGATGGTTATCAGCCTAAAAATAAGGTCAGTCAGTGTGGCTATGATTCAGGTAAATGTGGCAATAGAGACATAACATAAGCAGGTCAGCTTATCTTGTCTATCGTGTATGACATCTGTCTATAACAAGGCGATGCTCTAAAAATTGCTCATTGTGATGACTGCATACCAGGAAAGGATCTGTCCTTCTTAATTCTGAGAGTACAGGTCAGTGAACTGCCTAGTCTCTATTTTTTTCCTCAACATTCTAACTAATTTTATTCCTAGATTGGTTGATAGATAACAAAATCTTTGTGGCATGGCTAGATGATGTTCCTGTATTATATACATAATGTGATATGTTATTTTTTTATTCAGCTCTAGGTAACAAAACATCTTGATAGTAAAGCGGGGGAAGGACACCTTCTAGACAGAATATCCAAAAACTACTTTCTCTGGCCTTTCTGCCACCTTAGTGTGAAATACCTGCTGTTTGCCATTCTCTGGAATAACTTTTGAACTACATGCATCACTGCTCCCTATGCCGTATTGCAGTGAGAGGTACATTTTTTCACCACGTGCATGGCTTATCCATATATAGCATGATGAATACACACCTTTTATATATTCCATGTCCTAGACACAGGTAGAATAATTGCATTTATTAAGTTAATTTAAGTCTCATCTTAAAGACCTGCAAATGTGGATGTATGGGAGAAGGTTGGTTCTCTGGTCTTGGTATCATAGTACAGTATATGTAGATTTGATACAAGAAGTTCCCTCTTAATGACACAGAATTATTCCAGTTGTAGTCTCATAGCTGAGATAGTTAATAAATTACAAGCATATGGAAGACTGTAACAGCCTTGGGATGCAAGTTGTACTGTACTAGGTTAGATAGTTTGTACAGGAGGAGGATCCCTAAGGCTTGTTGAATAAATAGATGCATCTTCTCTGTACTCCATGAAAAATGATGTATGTTTTTGGTTTGTTTGTACTACTTTCTCCACATGAAACGTGTGTTTGGTCCAACAATTCTGTGGTTTCCTCACTTTGTGATAATAATTAACACCCTCACTGAAGTCTAAGCAGTGATGACATTTGTTTAGGGGCCTGACTCTGATTTTTGTTGCTGTTTTGCCTTATGTTACTTTCAATATGCAATTGAAACCATTTTTGAGAATTTAAAGGTTTAGTGATTGTTGTTTTCTTGGTCTTACTGACCATTTAGAAACTCTTTCATGCAATATATCCTTCAGTCTTTGTGGAAACACAGCCTCTCCAGCCATATGGGTCTGGGTTGATAGTAGCAAGCTCAAAGTAAAGCCAGCAATGCAGGGGTCTAAAGTTTTGGGGGCTTTTGCCTTTTTTTTTTTTTTTTCTTTCCAGAAGAAACAGAGAAATGGATATTAGCAGTGAAAAAGTAAAACAGTCATAAAGTAACTATTGTTTAGGAGGTAAATGTGTTAGGAGACAAAAAAAGAAAGAGTATATTAAACCCTGCTTAAAAGATTCCTGAAGCTTTGGGGAAAATTAATTTTAAGAAATATGACAATGGTTCTTTACTCTCCCCAATAATCTTATAAAAAAGATTGATAGCTTTGGAGTAGATGTACATATTTTGAACTTCCTTTCTGGACAGAACACAAAGAAACCCTGGCTTGTTTGTGGTTGTAGAAGAATCGTAGGTGGCTTTGTATAAGAAAGGCAGGTAGCTGCCAGGGACATCCAAGCCTCCTTATCTTTCCACGTTCTTTTTTTTTTTTCCATAATAACTGTTTTCAATATGTTGTCATTTTCCCCCTGATTTTCCTAAATAAAGTGAAATGTCAAATCAGCAGAGAATTGAAATGTATTTATAAAAAAAACAACCAAAAGGGCATCTGATGTTTTACAGACATTCCAACACCTTCAGGAAATTTGAACTCACACCAAAGGGTCTGATATTCATTTGAATCTCCATCTGTGCTGAAGCACATGTGTGCACACAACACACATTGAACCACTACAGTGGAAAAAAAAATCCCTCCTCTTAAATTATAGCAGCTCTCTACAATTCTTCTGTAACCACAAAGGCTTTGGTAGTTTTGAGACGTTGCAGTGGCTTCGGGTGATCTGATCACAGAGCTTAGTTTTGTTAAAGAAATCCCTTTGCTGAAAGATATGGAAAAGCTGTAGGAGAAACACCGGGAGCTGCAAGTTCACAGCATGAGGGTTTGGAGTAAAGGGGAAGGGTTCAAGAAGCTGTTGTGGCAGCAGACACCCTACAGCCAGAGTTAAGGCTGGAAACAGTGCAGTTTTAGTTCCCTCACCAGAAATCCCCATGCTCGCAGGAACGGATATAGTCATTAGTCCTCAATGGGAATATGACCTTTCCCTTTAAGTATCTGTGTGATGCTTTTGATCCTTTTGACTCTCTCTAAGGGATAGATTAAATATGTGGCACAATGTCTACTCCTGAGTGAGGATTAAGCCTGGCTTTTGGAAGCAGAACTATATTGCCTAACCCATCACCATTTATCACATTCTCTGGGGACCTGTTCTCCATTTTTCTTCCCCTCCCCCTAAACTTTTAGAAAATTCCCCTTCTCTGGGGTTTAATATTGATCTCAGCTGCATCAGCCTTGGCTTTACTGTAGTTACTTCTGATTTTACACTGAAACAGGTCCTGTGTCTCAGACATCTTGTTAAACAAAGTGCTATTCTGAGGCTCAGCTCTTATGCAACCTGCACTTTCTTTAACATATTTTTGTGTTTGAATTTTAATAACAAATACCTTAACATGATTTATAGTTTTGTATCCCCCTGTATTTCAGTGGAATTCCCTAAGATAATCCTTGCCTTTTCATACTTGTATTCTGATTTAATGAAGCAGTGAAACATATGATTACCTTCAGGACTTGTGTAAATCCCATTAACTTCGATTAAGCCCAAGAACATGCTTTAGTGCTTCACTAACCAGGGATGCTTAAGGCTAACCTGTGCATGAGCATTTTGCTGAATCAAGTCTTAGTGTTTTACTATTTCTTATTCCTGTTTCTCTTTTGCTCTGTCTCACGATATAATAATTTTGCTCTTGTAGTATCCTTGCATGCTGCTTCCAAGTTAGAAGTTACACTGGGACTGAAGGTCTCATTCAGGAGAGGATAAAATTAATCCGTTCTGCAGCTGTGAACCAGAGAAGTCCCAGCAAGCTTCCCAGTAAAATGAAAAAGTGATGGTATGCCACTCTGGCTCATAAAAATGTAATTTAAGCATTGCCCTCTCAATAAAAATATCACATTTAGGACACAGTAATCCCCTTCTGAACCTTATCTTACTTTTCAACAGCTCTTTGGACTCAGAATTGATGCACTTTGAATTTCCTGTTGGTCAGGTAGCATGACTTTCTTCAGCTCCCTCCCACAACCACAGCTTTGCGCGCCGTTCTAAGCAGGCAATATCCAGTCACAGGCAGAAAGCGGAATCAGTGGTCTAAAATTCAGTAAATTCAGGAGCTTTAAGGTACTTAGTTGACAGAATAAGTTGACTTTGGAACTACTACTGCTTGGAGCTGTGGCCTTTGCAGTATTGCACCAAAATGACTGAAACTTCAAAAATGCTTTTCAATTGTTTTCTCAAGACTCCTGCCAGAATCTTTGCCTTCTTTTAATACTTTTTTCTTCTAATGAGGTCCTGATTTATGACAAGAAATCACCAGACACCTAGGTTCTGTGGGCTTATTAAAGCAGACAAATACTTTGGTGTTAGAAAATATCATAAGAACATATATTTTTTTCCATATTAGATTGAATCATTGTAGGTGAGTGCCCCAATCCTCCTCCCAGCTATGGTCTGGAGGTGTTTCAGCGCAGGGAAAAAATAACCCTTTCCAGCTTCTGGCTCAATAAAGCTAATGTTTTCACTGGGGGCAGAAGTTTGATTCCTTTCCTGTCCCACAGTATTCTGCATTTTGCCTATATCAAAAGATTTGCTTGCTCTGCTTTAGCATGTACAGTGTAGTTTATCCTCCAAATAGGAGTCATCTTTCCAGCTTCCATGTCTGAGCTGCACTGGTGATTTATATGCTCACTGTCTGTTTTCACGATGTCTTTCCTGGCTGTCTTGTATCTCTCCCCTGTGGAGCACTGGGCCTTAGAATCATTGCAGTAAGGACAGGCAATCAGTCTTCTTTAAATACATATTGGATTTTACTGGTGCCTGAGTTTATAGAACGTGCCAATGTCTTTTGTGGTTCTGGAAGGGAAACCTCAGAGAAGTGTGGAGTTTTGGTTTGGATAACAGAGGAGCTGGTTGGAAGTTTTTTAAACAAAGTGTTCTTTTCTTATTGTTCTTTTCATCAGATAATGCTGGGAATAGATGAGCGAGTTTCAGAAGGAGTTTTGGAGCTGCAGGGTGGTGTTTCTGTTCAAACACAGAGCTGTATATTAGCCTTGGACTCTCTGGAAGCAGCCTCATTGCAAAACACAACTCTTCTTCATTCAGATGAGGGATTTAAGAATATAGGGATAGCCAGATCAGGCAGCCCAAATGTCTCTCCAGCCTTGCAGCCTGTCTCACAATAGTCAGTGGTGTGTGTCTGCCAAACATATACTGAAAATTTCTGTGCCTGTGCAAATTTGAATCAGTCATGTGACATGTCTATAATTAATGACCCTTGCTTTTTCCTCCCCATGAATATTTCTAGCCACTTTACACACAATATAAAATTGTAGCATCTGCAACATCCTGTAAAAATGATTCACAGTGCTTGTGTGTACATTGTGTGAAGTGTCTTGAATGAAGGATCTCTACTTTGGGCTTGCAAATTGCTATTTTATTTGATAATTTCTTATATGGAAAGAATCCGCTAACTGTTATTTCTATTCATCTTCTTCTTGCCTTTCAATGTTTTATTAGGCCTATATTATTGCTTCTCCAACCAGAACAGTCCTGATCTGCTCAACCTTCTTCATACAGAAACTATTTCACACCTTTTTCCTTCAATGAAATTTATCTGAAACAATTCCGGTACAGTCTCCTGTCTGTATCATATCAAATGTGCATGCTCTAGCCTCAGGCTACTGAGGCAATTTTTTTGGAAAATAAAGACTTAAATGTTATCTGAAGCGAGATTTTCTCTGTGGTTTTAGAAAAGTTGAATGCTTCAGTCACAGAAGACATGGTTGGTCCTTTCAGTGCTTCAATAGATTTTTTTTTAAACAAAGAATACTATTATTTAATACCCAAATAAAAGATAGCAGGGTCTGAGATCAGCTCTATAGGCAAAAGCCTTTGGCTTGGAAATAAAAATCTTTGGACTGTCTGAGCTGCCCGAATTGCCAGGTTATTTTTTTTGGTCTGAAACAAGGCTTTCTTTTGCTTTTCTCTTTGAAAGGCCCTTACTTCATCTCACCATAGCATGAGGGGTGAAGGGGGTAAGAAGAGAAATGTAACAGTGGATGGCAAAACAGCCAGCTCTAACTTCTGCAGTGACAAGTGAGACACAATTGCACAAGTTTTATGTCCAGTCTGAAAAACTTGTCTTCAATTCACTTGCCTAAACATGGATGGTGGGCACCATTTGAGACAAAACAGGCCACCTGGGATGCCAGATTCTCTCTTCGCACATAAGGAGAAGCTGTTTTTCTGGAGTGACAGCTAGTGAGCTGACTAGGTATCTTCAGGGTTTAGAAAAACTTCAAAAACACATATGTTTGGCAATTGTATTCCGCATCTTGTTTCTTTCATTCTGGTTTTCACTGTCTGTGCCCTGCATATTTGTTTTAATTACAGGTGTAGTACAAGTCAGGTACAACAGAACTGGGTACAGTTCTGCTTATTTTTAAACGATGTGCACAAAATTCCATTCCTTAAAAAAAAGTAGAAACAACAGACAGTGTTTGTAACCTACTTGCTTTCAGCACTCAGGTTGATGTTTCACATTTCTTTGGAAGTCTACACTATTGTGACTGTTTCCTCTGCACTCTGTCTTATTTGTTTTAATGGTCTTAAGGTGGTCACTCAGCCCTGCATTAGATTAGGGATTCTAGGTCCATTTGATTTTGACTAGGGTTAGACCTCCCTGTGTCCTTGGGTATTCTTTTCTGCTGTTTCCAGGTATGTCTATACATAAATATATCTTTCACTTAGCTTGCTGAATCCAGAAACTTTATATACATCAGTGATAGGTAATTGGTGACAGCCTTGAAAACCTCCCATCTCTTAAGATTTACTCAGAAATTCAGAGGTTACTAAAAATAGAGGTTACAGGGGAGTCAAATGCCTGCAGCTGAACAAAAAAAAAGACCATCATCTAAGCAATCCAGTAAGATACACAAATATCCTTTAATACATGTTAGTTACCAATGAGATATGAATCCATTTCAAGACACTTTTATTTTGTGAGTTAATTGGACCAGCTTTAAGTTCTCTCACCAGCTCTTCCTTTTCTGCTCATTAGACTCTATATCAGCAGCCATAAGCAGCCATTGTGTGGGTTGGAAGGAGTCTCTGGAGACTGAATAGTCCAATCTCTTTCCAGTTAAAGCAGGCTGCTCAGGGCCTGGTGCAATCACCCTTGGTGTATCACCAAGGAAGAACTCTTTACTGACTCTCTGGCCAACCATTCTAACATTTTTGGGGTTTTTTTT